>OMOV01090552.1:0-10533 GCA_900312565.1 Beryx splendens
ATAACATCTGCGAGGAGACGGAAAGAAGTTCACAGACAAAGTGAAGAGGGGGTCTGCCAGTAACCATGGAAGGAAGGAAGGAAGGAAGGAAGGAAGGAAACAAGGAAGGAGGGAGAGAAGGAAGGAAGTTAGGAAGGAAGAACGGAAAGAAGGATGTAAGGAAGGAAGGAAAGAGTGAAGAAAAAAGAAAGAAAGAAAGGAAACCAATCAATCATTATTTTACTTTTTTTTAATTTTATATCTAATGGTGTAAATCTCATTTTGTAATGCAAATCTCTTCGAATGTGTACAAAAATGTTTTCGCTTTTGATCACGATGAACTAGATTCAGTAGGAAAACATGTTTTTGTTAAATTGAGCATCGGGCAAATCTTGAAAATACATGCACAGGATTTATTAGACCCAAACCCATGTGGCATCTGCTCCGGACAAACATCTGATCAAGTTTAATATGCCTCAGTTCTTGGCGATGTAGATGGTCTTGAATCTCTCGAACACGCTGATGTCGCTCTCCAGCTGCTTCATCGCCAGGTCCAGGCGCTCCTTGCGGGACTTTTTGGTTATGGTATCCGTGACGACCGAGAGGCCCTGGTACTGATGATGCAGCTCGTCCCAGTTCTTCTTCAGGCCCTGGGGTAGATGAATCGGTGAGGGGGAAACCCATCAGCGTCACAACGAAATGAGCTTCACAGTAGATTATTGATAATGGATTCAAGCCCATGGCCTTTCACACTGTAACCAGCACATCTATATGGCATATGCGGCAAATTCTCCAGTGTTAGTTAATAAGTGCTGATTTTTCAGTGAAAATTATTTGGAGTTGAAGTGTTGAGTGGAGAGTTACTTGTTCACTCACTCTGAGGTGGCTCTGAGACTGCTATTCAAAACTAAAAGTGTTAAATGAACTCCGATAGGTGTGGATTTACAACAATTTTTACACTCTCAGATTTAAATTAACGCTGGTGATTTTGCCTCTGCTTTAAGCCGGCCATGAAGGACATACTCTGATGTCAAGCCGACCTTTAACAGACCGGAGACTCTTGACTGGATTTGAATATTTTGTTGAGTGTTCAGTATGATTTAACGTGACATTAGGCCATATCACAGTTCCTCACAACAACCGGTTTTACAATATGTGAAATAACCGAGGATAAAAAACCTGCAGTTAAATGTACGTCGGAGCCTTGTGGTGAAATCCCTGAACATTTCACGGACATGGAAATCATTTGTTTCCCTTTACTTTTCCAGCCCTGTGTAGGAACCCGTATAGTTTTTCCGTGTGGGAGCCAGAGCTGCAGCTGTGCGTCTGCGTGGCTGAGTACCTGCAGGATGCTCTGCCGCTCCTCGTCAGACAGCTGCTTCATGGCCCCCTGCTGCATCTGCTCTTTAACATAGCTGTCGTACTGCTCCTGAGCCCGCTGAGCCTCTTCATTGCGCTGCTGCAGGTACTCGGGAATCTCTCCGTAATCCTGCAGACAGGAAAATGAAACATTTATCTGGATTTGCTGTATTTCTGAAATGATAAAAAGCAATTATTTTTGATATTTTGTGGTTAAATACGAGTGGACAAACAGCCTTATAGCGTTTCTTCTGTATTCCTATAGCACCGTACCTTCTTCTTGATGTACTTAGGGACGAGTCCTGACTTCTCCAGGAGCTGCCTGTGGCCCCTGTTGGTGTCTGCGTAGGTGGGGTGTTGCCTCCTCGGCACCGCCATGATGTTCTCCAGGGCGTTTGTCTTTATAAAGTCCTTCTTGGTGTGAATGCCCATAGTTGGGTTGTCCGTCCTCACAGGAACGTCTGGTTTCCTCAGAGTGTCTGGTTTCCTCAGAGTGTCTGGTTTCCTCAGAGTGTCCGTGCTATCACCCGCTTTTGAATCCAGTTTCTCTGAAGGAATTAAAAACATGAACGTGAGAAAATCTGATGCAAAAATTTGTGAATCATTGATCAAAGATGCACCCGCACACACTAACGAAATACTCTTTAGAAGAATGTGCGGCTCACTTTCAGGCAGTTTGGGCTCCTTTGAATGCTTTCGCAGGTATTTCTCTGGGGACGGCACCTCTGCTTTTGCCGGTCCCATTGTCTTCATTGCATCCCTGTTTGACTTTTTCTCGAGCACGACTGTTGTCCTAAACTTGGACATATACCTTAGAGATATACATAGTCATCATATACAGTTCATTAGAGCAAATTAAATCATTTAAGGGATTTAAACACAGTAATGTTGAGGACATCATGTTCAATTACCTGTAAAACAAATGTACAAATATCATACTAATGTGTCTGAATCTGAACACCCCCACCCCCCAAAAAAAAAAGATAAGATATGAATAAATCAGGACACATCATTGTAAAATTTATTGACAGTATTACCAATATTTTGAAGCTGTAAAGAATTTGTTAGTATCACCTAATATGGAATGAGTACCCAACCTTTCCGTTAGTTTTGGAAGAGAAATGGGACAGGAACAGAGGTGATGGCTTCCTGGTTTGCCATCATTTGGTTGCAACACATAACCAGTGTTCCCAAATTCGCAATGAAATCTTTGAACAGAAGTTGATGTTTAGCTACTCTGCACCTAGAGAAGGGTAATGATGACATCACACCAGCAGGCTGCCATCTTTGTGAACTTGTTTCATTGTATAAGCTTGTACTTTATTTCCCATTTGCTTGTCTGACCCAAAATGTCTGTCCATGACTGCTATGTGATGAATGTCGTGATGCAGGCAGAACAAAGGCAATATTGTTCTTATTTTTCTTCTATATAACGTTAGCCTAAATAACATTTTACCTAAATAAAATGAAAGTAGGGCTTTAAGCAGGTTTTAACTAAGTGGACAACCACAGCAAAACGGTCAAGTTCTGAAATAAGGCTAAACATTAGACTAATAATACTGGTTTTCTCTTTTTCCCCCACCCCAAGTCTGAACAGTTGATCTGAGATCCATTGCTTAACGTTAGGGGCCAATATCCAAAACTAAACCCAACCAGATTGTCCAGCTTTTTGGATTATTTGCTGTCAGGCTGCTTTAGCAACTGTAGCAACAACTAAGCTAACTACGTTAACTAGCGTTAATATTAACGTGAAATAAAGTTGCTGCTAATTGCTGCAGCACAGGCTTTAAAATTACCTTGGTGGTTTTTCAGTTCTAACCTCCTCCCTGGGCAGAAGGTTGTAGACGCTCTCTGCTGGATATATGAGTTCTGACATGCTGAATGATTTCTAATAACAGGCGAAAGAATAATGTTCAAAAAGACAAGTTAATGTCTGCTAGCAAGTGAGCGAGTTTCAACTAGCTAGCTACATCAGAAGGACTCTCAGCGCTACCGGTTTGTTTAACAACACTCTCCTGGTACACAGTTGCTAAGCAACTACTGGGGCTAATGCTGCATTCATGTGCAGTCGGGACTACCGAGCTTCACCCAGACCGACCCAACAAAATAGTACATTTGACCTGAGATCGACCTTTTCAGTGACACACGTGTGACTCTTATGGGGTGTGTCTTAATGTATAACATTGAATCCGATCTATACACCTTTCAGCTAATGGTTTAATAAAACACATAAATAATTACAAGGGGCGCTTTTCTCCTTTTGATTCTACTGCTGCAGCACAACTTTTCTGTTCCGCTTGAACTTTACAATAAAACCGGCACCCAAAAGCTGGTTTGTCATGGGGTTTTGTTGTTATTAATGACGACTAATGCGTTTGTATGTGCGACATATCGTACTTTAGAAACCGACTGCTGAACTAGGAGCTTACGGCAAGCACTTGAATGCAGCAAAAAAGCTGCAACGTCACTTTCCAACTACAGTCCGCAATAAGTTGTAGTGTCAGTCCTTTTTTTAATCGCTCACAAGATCTCCTTTATCTGTCATCATCTTATTTGTTAAACAGCATGACACCATCATTAACAACAGTCGGCTGGAGGTCCTGGCGTGTGAGTACCGCCATCATTAAACCAATTTTGTCCTTTCAGGCGGACCGTAGTTGTCACGATGATCGGGACCCGGAATGTAAACATCGTCGCTGCACTCTCGCAACTGGCATTAAAGTACATTTATAGTTAACACAGAATCTACAGACAGTTTTATTGTTCGCGTCTGTGCAGATCTTAAGCGTTTCATGTGAGTGTAAACCAGTACAGTCTGTAGACATAAGTTAGTCACGACCTATTGATCAAAGTCCGATGGTGGAGCTAACGTTACCGACCAGCTGCAAAACACGTGTACTGAACTTAGAGCTAGGCAAACTGCATGAACACATGATGCGACTAAAACACAACTTTAACTAATATAACTTTTGTTTAAACTTTTGATCCACTATTTTCCACTAATCCACATAAATCCACTTAAGCTTTATTTCTTTTATCTTGCCACGTACAGACTACTCCCATCTCACTGCTAAATGGGTGTGTTGAATGCAAGTCAGCTTGCACTAAAAGCTGCCAGATGCTACCTGAGTCCTTTTTCCACATCCAAATCATGGCTGTCCACCAGGACCTCCTTGCTGGGGGACAGAAACCTCCTGCTGATGGGACCTCCTGGTGCGGGCAAGACCACAGTGGGCAGGATCGTGGCCCAGAGACTGGGACTGCCTGTCATCGATGTGGACGACGACGTCTTGGAGGAGACATGGAAGATGCCCGTGTCCGCCAAGCTGGCAGCAGTCGGCGGTGAGCGTTTCCTGGAGGAGGAAGGTAAAGCCATGTGTGGTTTCTCTGCCTCTGGGTGTGTTGTGTCCCTCACAGGCTCCAACCCTCTGCACGCTGCGGCGATGCGGCACGTCAAGCAGACCGGGCTGGTCGTCTACCTGGATGTGGACACCGAGGACATCGTGCAGAGACTCTCCAGGATGAAGGTGAACAGGATCGTGGGCCAGGAGGCGGGGGTGTCCATGAGGAAGATTCTGCGCTACAGGAAACAGTTTTACGAGAAGTGGCTGGATGTCAGGGTGCTGTGCGGCACGGGGGACACAGTGGAGGAGGTAGCGGAGAAGGTGCTGAAGGCTGTGGAGAGATATCAGAACCCTGCGGGAGAAACCTACGTGTCAACCAGGAGTAGTAGTAAAGGATCGTCCAGTCATAAGACATACTTCAGTGATGTTGTACTTGAGGGTCTCGCCCCAGACGGAGGCCTCTATGTACCCAAGAATGGCTTCCCAAAGCTTGATACTCGTGAATGGCTGAGACTAGCTGGCATGTCATACCCAGAACGAGCATTAGCTTTACTCGAAAAGTGCATACACCCCATAGATATTCCTGCTTTCGATCTTAGAGAAATGGTATTAAAGGCGTATGGGGAGAACTTTGCTAGCGAGGCAGTTGCACCTGTAAAACACCTGATCGGCAACCAGTATGTCCAGGAGCTTTTCCACGGCCCCACCGCCTCCTTTAAGGACCTCGCCTTGCAGCTGATGCCCCAGCTCTTCGCCTATTGCCTCCCGCAGATGTGCAACTACCTCATCCTGGTCGCCACGTCTGGAGACACGGGAAGCGCCGTGCTCAGCGGCTTCAGCGGCCTCAGCGACGTCGACAGACACAGGACCGGCGTGCTGGTGTTTTTCCCCGAGGAAGGGGTGAGTGAGATCCAGAAGCTGCAGATGACGGGCTACAGAGAGGGAAACGCCAAGGCGGTCAGCGTCCTGTCAGACTTTGACTTCTGCCAGAGAGCCATCAAGAGGATGTTCGGGGAGTCGGGGCTGACGGGGCACCTGGCTGTGGAGTACGGCACGGTCCTCAGCACCGCCAACTCCATCAACTGGGCCCGGCTGCTACCACAGGTGGGGCAGCTACTAAGTGTTTCGCAGTATCCTTTTGAAATAAAGCACAATATCTTACAAGGGCTGCAACTAACGATTATATTCATTGACAATCTATTTTTTCGATTTATCATTTAGTCGAGAAAATATCAAAAATAATGACAGATGCCCATCACAAGTCAACAGAATCCAAAGTGATTCTTAAAATTGCTTGCTTAGTCTGACCAGCAGCTAAACAACCCAAAGTATTAATTTATAATGATATGAAACAGAGAAAAGCAAGAAAATCTTTGCATTTGTGAAGCTGTAACCAGCAAATGTTTGCCATCATTACTTGATTCGGTTGATTTGACTCAGTTGTCAAAATTATAATCTAATCTGTCAAATGTCAAATGACTAATAGATTAATCCACTAATCATTTCAGCACTAATATCTAATAACTTCATTAGTCACTGTATTTTATCTCAGCTCTTCCTTATTCCAGGCAGCAACAAGGAAATGAACTTCCACGTTGACACAGGAAGTTTACCAAATGCTTCAGTAACAGTTTTATTAGAAGTGCAATTTGCTTGTATCAAAATAACAAAATTTAATCAAATATGGCCTACATATATATTCATTCTGTTGTGTTGAATGTTTTTGTTTCCGTAGTTGTTCTTCCAGTAGTTTTGTAACTGTAAACAGTATTTTTTGTTCGGCAGCAGTACTTTAGTGTATTTTGTGACATATAACACAGTTTCCTTCACTTTGTTTGCCGTGGCAGGTGGTTTTTCACTCCTCAGCATATCTGGATCTGTTCAGAGACGGCGTTATCAAGTTCGGGGAGCCCGTTGACGTTTGCATCCCATCTGGTAACTTCGGCAACGCCATGTCCGCTCTGTACGCCAAGCAAATGGGCGTCCCGATAAGAAAAGTCATCTGCGCCTCCAACCACAACCGCATCATCACAGACTTTATCACCACGGGCGAGTGCGATCTCCGCGGACGGCCGCTTATCGTCTCCCACTCCCCGGCTATAGATATCCTGAAGTCCTCTAACCTGGAGAGGTTCATCTACCACGTCTCAGGGGGAGACGGCCACCTTGTCAGGGAGCTGTTCACGCGCCTGGACAGAGACCAGTGCTTCACGGTTTCCGAGCCTCTTCTCGCCAAGATGCAGCAGGATGTTTTGGCCGGCTGGTGCTCAGAAGACGACTGCCTGGCCGCCATCCAGAGCGTTCACGCGCAGACCGGATACGTCATGGACACGCACACCGCCGTGGCTCAGGTGGTGGCCGGCAGGCTGCAGGACGGCTCGTGTCCGGTGGTGGTTTGTTCCACTGTGCACCATGGGAAGTTTGCACCTGCTGTCCTCAAAGCTCTGCGGTCCCAAAACATCCCAGAAGATCCTCTGGAGCAGCTGAGGGAGCTGGGAGCGACGGCGTCCAGACCGGAGATGCACAGACACATGATCACACGCCTTGAGGAAAGTGGCAGCCAGGCGCACACCGTGTGTCCGGCAGAGTACGCTGCGCTGGTGGAAGAGGTGGAGACGATGATACAGGACTCCTTCTTGAAGGTCATGTAGGATTTGTCGTAGTTTTTGTTGAGGTCCGAGTCGTTTAATCTGTGGCTATTAGGGAGAAATGAACTGGTTAATCTCCAGCTGCTATATTCTGCATCTTGTTTCTTGTAGTCTGTAATAAAGATAATAATAAACTTTATTTGTCTTGCACTTTTTAAAATGGATGCTGTGAAGTGTTTTACAGCACAAAAAAAGCAAAATGTCAAAGCACAAAGTACAAGTGAATAAATAAAATAAAAAAGACAAAAACAAACAAATAAAAAAGAAGAATAAATACAAAACAGGTGCAATAAATGAAAACAGAATACAAGATAAAACAGGAAAACAGAAAGTGTGAAATTATAGAAAAGCCTGTTCATAAGAAGAGATTGAAAAAGTCAAACTGATTTCTCAATCAACATATATTATCGATTGAGATGTGTTTCTTCACAGCATTATCTCCAGTGTTGGTCCACTAGATGGTGATGTCTACCTCTTGGCCCTTGCAGTGTGGCTTTACCCAGAGACGGACTGCTGGTGCCAACGTTTCACTACCTGCATAAACATCTTTACTGTAAGGGAGTAAATTCCTGAGCAGGCCAGAAGATCGAATAAACCAGTGGCCTAAATTGTGTTTTTACATCAATATCTTCAGTCAGGGAGATAATTGTCTTGGTAATATAATCGGCTTGTGCAGTGTGCTGTGGCAAAGATCGGTTTCTTCTATTTTGACAAGCTATTTTTTGCATTTTTCATCTTTGTCTGTGTTTAACATCAGCATTTGAATAGTGAAATTGCATATATTCAGTGTGCGATATGTACGAGGTTTAACAAGGGGGACTAGTGGTTAGATGGGCTGTCCTGTATCTGGAAGGTTGCAGGTTCAATCCCCATAATATCTGTCCAACAGTGATGTGTCCGTGAGCAAGACACTGAACTCCCACCTGCTCACTCATTGTAAGTCAGTGTCAGTTAAATACCTGCGCATTGTAACAAACATTGACATTAAAAAATACTTCAGTTGTTTTTTTATCTTCAGTTTCCTTCTCCTTGTCTGATCTGCCCTCACTCTTTTCTCTACTGATGTGAACAGAATAACTTTGCGGCTGATAAAGCGTCATGGTGGATCTCTGCGCCCGACATTAAAACCCAGCTAATGAATTGGTCTCGGCGAGGTTCACGGTCCAGTAATTGCCAGGCAAAGTCGGGGGAAGGCTCTGAGACAGGCGCAGTGTGATCTCTCCTTATCAGTGTCCGCTGACTCATTAGCCAGGCCTCACTAACGTGGCGCGCTTTTATTTCTCCACAAAACCCTTTTAAATGACGCCGTCCCTGGCCTTTGCTGTTTCACGTGCTTCCCGTCAAGCTGCTCACCTTTAGCACTAAATATAGCCTCAGAGAGGAGCGTGTCACGTCATTTTCTGGGGGGGTTTTCTCTCTTGAGAATGAAAGTATTCAGCTGATTCTTTTCTTTTCTCAGTGTGAATGACACGGCATTGGGATTTTGTCTTTTCACTGATTCATCGCGCTCCGATGTAGGCACAGGCACTGTTGAATAAAGCTGGCACTATTCTACCGTATGCTACAGCCAGTGGTGAGGTACTTAAGTAGAGCTAAAAGTACTGGTGTAAAAATCTACTGGAGTAAAAGTAGAAAGTAGCTCATTTAAAATGTATTCAGAGTAAAAGTTACTGAGTTACTTTTTAAGAAAGAGAACGGTAGATGTGGTTTTTCCCATGCTATTTTAAAAGGAGGAGAGGTCAGAGTTCAAAGCGGATTATCTTAATTGGAAATTTTGGATATTACAAAATAAAGTGCACAAAGTAAAGCCAGATTGTCCAGTTTCTGCTGCTTGTGGAGAGAGAGAACATCTGTACTCTGTAATGGATGTGATTTAAAATATAGTGTAAGTACAATACTTCAGTAAAAAGGTACTTCAGTAAAACTAAAATGACTGACTTTAATAGATACTCAAAAAAGTAAAAGTACACAAAAAAGCTACTCAATTACAGTAATGTGAGTAAATCTGATTTGTTTAAAAAATACTCAAAAGCACAAGTACACAAAAAGCTACTCAGTTACAGTAACATGAGTAAGTGTAATTAGTTACTTCCAGCCTTGCCTGTAGCACGGTCACAGCTGAAGCTGAATGACAGCGGCCTGATGCGGTCAAGTGCAGGAACGCTGTGCTTCTCGAAAGGAAGTGGCTCAACTTAGACATTCAGCTCATGTTTCACCCCGACTCCATCAACAAGGAAGGGCATCGAGATTTCCCAGAAACGCCTAAAAACCGAGGCATCAGAGATACAGTGTGACACACGCAGCGCTCTGTGCCTCCGCTGTGACTCATTATCAGCAAGCCAGCAACAAGGAAGTGAACTGGGAAGCTGGAGAGGGACACGGGATCTGTGTGAAGTCTCACTGTAACAGTCATTGTGTCTTATAGCTGCTGTATTTTGACAGTGATGGATAAAAACAAAAAGAAAAGTGGCCTATATTCTCTGTTTCCTTCTCTGTCCTCAATATCCACTTTCTGCTCTATTTATGTTGAAGTGCTGTTTTTCATCTGTTGTGGTTTTCTTCCATGGTGTGATTTCCTCTCATTTAGATGAAGCAGCTTATGAGAAGTGGTGGAAAGAGTACTAGCACGTCCTACTCAAGTAGAAGTGCCATCCCCTTGCTGATATTTTACTGAAGTAGAAGTCAAATTACCAGTGTAAGAGTAAATGGTAAAAGAAAAAAGTAGCTTATTTAAAATGTACTCAGAGGAAAAGTTACTGAAGATGATCTTTTCCACGCAATTCTAAAAAGACGATTCTTTAATTGGAAAATTTGGAAATTAGACAAAAGTGCATAAACAAAGTAAAGCCAGATTAGTCGTCTTTTCTTTGCTGCCCGACTGTTCACTGCCAATCACTCCACAGTTTTCCAGTTTCTGTCGCTTATGGAGAGCCACAAAATAAGAACTCTCTAATGGGTATTATTTAAATGTAGCTAGGTACAATACGACAGTACAAACATAAGTCAAAGTAAAATTACCAACTTAAAAAAATACTCATAATGCTCATAAGTATAAAGATGCTTAAATGTGTAAGCTAAACGAACGTCTCGAACATGGATCAAGCAGAAAGTGACGACGGTCCGGTCCACAGCATCACACCGGCCCCTTTTACAAGACATCTGTTGGACCTACACACCACATAATGCAGAGGAGGGGGGAGAGG
>OMOV01090563.1:0-11009 GCA_900312565.1 Beryx splendens
TCCGATCTCACACACACACAGTCACTGTCAATCAGCTGTGGCACAACCTTTTTGTAAACAAACCCTATTTTTCCATATTGGAGGGACCTCTATAACCTCATGGCATGCCTGTTGCACATGGGACTCATAACAGAATGCCCAGATCGCTTACAAATATAAATAAAAACATAAATAGCCTAAGTATAATGTTGGTGTTGACATGAATCAACAGTCATCTCTGTATCGCAAAAGGCTACTGTTATGACTACAGTATGATACAACCATGAATCAACAATGTTTTTGACTGGCCTTTCAAAGTACAGTCTGGGTGGTAATTAGTGTTTTAAAGCAAAGAAACCCAATATACTATAACAAAACTAATTGAAATATGTTTTAAGGATTTGTTGGAGGTGTCACACATTGCAAATAGCCTGATTTCCAATATTATGGAAGGTGTTATACGGGATAAAAACATTTATTAAATTCCTTGTCAAACCCACAAACCTTACATCTAGCCAAAAACACCCCCTACAGAATTGTACAAAAAAAAAAAAAGAATCTATAAAATATAAGACAGGCCTAGTCACTTTTGGTATACTAAATAAATAATGGAATACTAAATAATTAAGTAGTTCATACTTTTTAAACATTACACAGATATGCGTTTTGAATATGTGCTCGATTACTTTTCCTGAATGGAAAAAGCGCTCTCTAGATGTATCGTGTTTCGACTGGTTGGGTCTGAGTAGCTTTTAGACATGGCCGAAACAACAGGGGAGGGAGCGCAAAATGGACCTTATTTTCACAAAGAAAAAATAAAATATACCCCGGAGGAAGAGGCAAAACTGGAAAGGCAGCATTTCTGGAAAGTAATCGATGCGTTTAGATATTACAGGTAGGTTATTTAAAAATAATAATACAGTGCATCAAACAAAGTAGCTAACGTTAGTAGCTAGCGCCAAACAGCAACGGTAACGTTAGTGCCTCCGAACGTTGGTGTAGCTTAAGCTAACAACAGCAGCAGCATCAGACACAGACTATGCTAGCTATAAAAGTTTCACGTTTGTTGGGAGGAAAAACTCCCCGGTGAGACAGACGGATAGTTTAACGTTAGATAGATTGAGCCAGAGCGTTTTAAAAAACTATTTTAACATGTTCCTTTGGCATTCAGTTGTTAGTTAACTAACGTTAGCTTCACCACTGTTCTTTACTTCTTTTGACCATAGTCCATCCTTTCTCCCTCTTCCACAGTTCACAACCTTTTATATGTCGCCTTTCTAATCCAATGCTGTAACCCAGTGGTTCCCAAAGTGGAGTCCAGGGTCCCCCAGGGGTCCTAGGGAGCGAAATGAGTGAGGAATAATGTCATTTCCCCATTTCGTTTGAAGATGGGACAAGAAGAGAATGATGCATGAAGGACCTTTGGGATCAGACGTTTAGCTCTCCCCCCTGTTATCGCCCCACCTTAAGTATAAACTGTTGGCCAAATCAGGCGTAACAGCTAAAAAATCCTAAAATGGGGATCCCTGGGACAACATTCTTCCCAGGTTTACAGTGTGTTGTGTATCTGGTTGGGGGGCCTCGACATGAAAAAGTTTGTGATCCCCTGGTCTAACCTGTGGTTGTTCCTGTCAGAATCCATGTCCAGGAGCGGGTGAATCGTGCAGAGCGTCAGTTTCTGAGCCTACCGAAGCACCACCAGATTTTGCTCCCAACTGTCCTGCCCAACCTGGCCCGCATCAGTCAATGTGTGAACCACAACCAGGAGGTGCTGCAGGGCATTGTCTTCAACTGCATCGATATGTTTGAGAACATGGAGTATGGCGAGAGGGTAAGGTTGATTATTAGGGGAATGTGCTCACTGAGGAACACAGATATTGGCACTATGTGTTTGTCTCTGCCTCTTGACTCTCACCAAACACATACACTATAGATATATTGTATATGTGTTTGGTGAGAGTCAAGAGGCAGAGACAAACATATAGTGCCGATATCTGTGTGTGTGTATAATATAATATATAGCACAGTAAGCACTCAAGGCTAATTTATACTTCTGCGTCAAAGTGTTGGTGTAGCTATGCCGTAGATCTTTGCAGTGCCAGTGTAGCCCACAGAGACTGCCACTTTAGCTCACGTGCACCTCTTCAGAATTTTAATTGCATGTTTGGTGATGCCAGAGTGGGAAAACAGAGGTGGGCAAAGTGAATGACAACATTCTCCCCTCTCTCAAGGCACCTAACCCCATCTGCTCCAGTCGAGCTGCTCAGTGTCCAACAGTAGAAGGCTGTGGTTGTACCGGGCAGCCCCCTAGTGTGAATGTGTGTAACTCTGTCTGGGTAAATAAAATAAAAGTACAGTTTGATAGTTTGTGATATATTCAAGAAGAATTTAGGTTGTGCTGTCTCCCTCTCTTCATCCTCCAGGAGGATCCAAGGAAGGTGCGTCCAGCCTCTACGTTTGACATGGACAAGCTTAAGTCCACCCTAAAGCAGTTTGTTCGAGACTGGAGTGAGACGGGCCGGGCTGAGAGGGACTCCTGCTACCGGCCCATCATCCAAGAGATCCAGAGACTCTTCCCCAGTGACCAATAGTGAGAGAACACACATGCTCCATATATAGCTCGCCCAGGCGTACACAGACACATAGATACATAATGATAGAAACAAATAGTCACACACCTTTGCCATGCACTATGGTAGCATAAAAGCATTGTAATAATTCTAATCATGTGACTTACTACATGTTTTCTATGTGATATGTGCATTTTATTATGTCAGTGATGTGTCTAAGGTGAGCGTGCTGGTTCCGGGTGCTGGGCTTGGTCGTCTATCATGGGAGATCGCTCGGCTGGGCTATATTTGCCAGGGCAACGAATGGAGCTTCTTCATGCTCTTCTCTTCAAACTTTGTTCTTAATAGGTACCTTATACACTCACACGAATACTCATACAACTCCAGCTACCTTGCACAACACTTAGGGACTATCATGATCCTTTGCATACATTCTTACAGGTTATGTATTTGCTTGCTTGTGGTAGAGCTATTAATTGAAACCGAATATTGAAAACTGAACTTCAAACAAGCAAATAGAGGTCAGATTTTTAAAAGTTCGGATTTAAATGCTTACATTCAGTTTCACTGATCACATAAAATTTCATAACACATAATTCCAATTCAATTTGTCTGGTGGCACAAATCTCATCCCGTACTCTCCACACTACCACTCACATCCACTTGCCCTCAACTTTGGACTGCTCCGTTCAGGTGTGAGAAGGTGAACTCTCTGACCCTGTACCCCTGGATCCACCAGTTTAGCAACAACAAGAAATCTTCTGACCAGACACGGCCTATCAGCTTCCCCGATGTCAACCCTCAGAGCTTGCCGCCAAATGCGGACTTCTCCATGGTAGCAGGGGATTTCCTGGAGGTCTACACTGAGCCTGGTCAGTATTTAAAGCTGTGTGAATCTTTCACCTTTGCAGTGTGCCTGACCAGTGACTGGTAGGCTGTCAAATTACATTGGTTAGGTACTGGAGGACAAATGCTGAATTAAACACTGTAGGCAACCTGTTGTATTCATTTATTAAAGCATTGCGTACATGTTATAGTATATTTTCTCTCTCTCTCAGACTCCTGGGACTGCGTGGCTACCTGCTTCTTTATTGACACAGCTCACAATGTCATAGACTATGTGGAGACCATCTGGAAGATTCTTAAGCCTGGTGGGGTGTGGGTCAACCTAGGTGAGTTAGTCAGTGGAAAAGAGGTACACATATATAACTGTTAAGGAGCAAAATGGCAAACAAAATGCTCTCATTGAATGAATAAGAAAAACTGCATATTGTGAAGTTAAGACAAATACTGTCCATCACTATAGACCCATACTTGCTAGAGCAATATGCTTTCTGTCACAGCAAATAGAAACAATAAACATTCACCCTCCGATACCCAAAACCTGTTAGATATCGTCAGTTTGGGATGTTCATTCCGTGATGAAGTGTTGTAATTTACTTTTTTGCTGTCCCCACTTTCCCTCAACCTGCCTCGTCTACTAAAGTTAATGATTTCCTACGATTCCCAGAATGACTGTCGACAGTCCCCAGAGAAAGGAGTTCTCTGTGCTGTGCATGTGTGGGTGGATAGTGGTCGATAGTGACAGTGTAGTAAGTTTTTCCAGTGGTGAAAAAATGAGAGTGGGACAGAGCAGTAGCGTAGTGAACCTGGTCATCCAAATTACAAAAAAGCCAAATAAAGAAGTTATATATAACATTATGTTTCATACGCGCTACTGACAACAGATCCGCAAAGATGCAAGCTATGACTGCATTGCGTTCTGGCCTATTGAGGCTACTGTCTGTGAAGAAATTGGCATCTCTGCCTCTTCTATGATGGATTTCTCCCTGTATGATTGTTGAACATCTGTGTAAAATTGTGAGTCTAGAAAGAAGCCATTGCCCCTTTTATCCTGAGGGACTGACACCAAAACCTGATGTTTATTGTTGTTTTTTTTAAGGTAGCTAAACATTTTTCAGTGATGAAACTCCATTGTCGCTGTAAAAATGTTTAGATGTGACAGTTAGCTTTTTTAAACAGTATTAAAGGATTTTTAAGGGCCCTTTACCGTTGACTTTTAAAGTGCGATTGCTTGACTCCAACCTTTGACTTGTCCTTCAGCATGGATAGAGATTTCAAAATTGGTCTTTCTTCCCTAAGGTCTCAAAATGAAAAGTATGTAGTAGCAGTATGTCCATACTAGGTTTAAATGCTCTTGTGTTTCACCAGGCCCACTGCTGTACCACTTTGAGAACATGGCCAATGAGCTCTCAGTTGAACTGAGCTACGAAGACATCAGAGCAGCTATCACTAAATATGGCTTCCACATGGAGGTAAATATGACTTAACACTCAGCGTTGGAGCAGTAAAAGTACCTCCTCTCCTGATGCAATAAAATGGAATCATCATCTTCCATTCTTGCTCAACCTGTATATTATTAACACTTATTTGAAACTTATCTGAATTATGTATTGTGCATTGGTCTCTCTTGCCTCTAAAAACACATCTCACTAAATGTTGATGGCAAGCAAACCCAGTTTACGCATCCAAGTTGAATAACATTACAAACACATAGGAGTGGTTCATATTTCACTTCAGAAATATTTTATTCCCATTGATGTCTGAAACAAAGTGTTCATGTGTGTCCCACAGGTGGAGAGGGAGTCAGTTCAGACAACCTACACAGAGAACGACCGCTCCATGTTACGATACGTTTATGACTGTGTCTTCTTCGTGGCACGGAAACCCGCACATCTGTACGGCAACGGTCAACAAGACGACCAACCACAGAACTCGCCGCCAGCCGCTAAGTCTCCACGGCGAGAGGGCACCGACAGCCTGACGTGACAGGAAGCCATTTCATAAGAAGACAAGTAAACTTAAGGGAGAGCGACAGTTGGCTGAGAGAAGATCACATTGACAAAAAGAAAAAAATGGATACACAACCAAAAGACAATGGACATAATGTTTTTTTCGGTCATGCTCATGTTTTTTTATGATGCATCTCATGGAGGAACTTGCCGTAGTCTGCAAACCCTCTTTTTTTGGGGGGGCAGGCGAGACACCTGCTAATGATGTGTCTTATGAACAACAGTGTCATCTTTCAGCCCAGAAACATACAACATGTAAGGTCCTTCTGCCTCAGTAGCAGAGAAGTGCTGTCTGTGCATGAAACCTGGTGAGCCTAAATATATCCCCGACACCTGGGTTTGAGTGGGGTCAGCTATCTTTTAATGGTTTGTGCGTCAGCTACAAGCCATGAAGAGTACCTCTTTGAGCTCCATAAGGCCTGCAGTCTTGTTGATTCTCATCTCCATTGACTTTCACTGCCTGAGAATGAGTGTGCGCACAATGGGAGTGTGTGACTGTGGACTTGAGTCTTTGTTGATCAGTCATTTACATATGAAATGTATTTTTTTCAAATATCGTGCCACTAAAATACTCAATTGCAGTGATCAACAGACAGCATTGAAAATGTAACCAGAGCTTATCTCAGTCTTTGTGGCTCTACACAAGATCTAAAATGTTCCCAAAATGTTCAGAAAGTTGGAAATTCTGTCAGGAATATGTTGTTTTAAAGTTATTGTATGATTGGACACGAGTTTCATCTACTTAAGGTGGTTTATACTAACGCTTCGCAATAAAGGCAATGATTTTTTAAAATAAATTAACCCTGAGAGATTGACTATTTTGTAAAATGTCATTACAACTTATAACAAATCAGTTGAGTTCATGATGCATGGTAAGAGACGAGGAAGAAGCTGTGGTCTGCATGTTTTCCTGAACTACGGTACTTTTTTATAGCTATAGTGTAATGTGTATGTTCACACAGACGTGGGAAATGGCATTATTTGTATGAAGGGTGAGAATGGGAAGCACATTCATAACCTAACTTTGATATATCTGGCAAACAAAAAGGAAATTTTGGAGCTGCGATTGCTTATACAAGGAGCAAACTCACGCATACTGGGAAAGAATGTTAAAACGGTGATTTTTTAAACAAATATTTACATATTCACTTGTATTCCTAACTGCGTTTATATGAATGGAGGAACATGGTATTGAGATGTTGGAATAATATTTATCCAGTCATTCATACTTTAGGTGCATTGTTTTACACCTGAAGCCACTTCTTCACTTTGTAAAGTTTTCCAGATGAAACCATCAGGTAATTTAGCCTGTGTCGATTCTTACAGACCGCCACAGGAAGAGCAGCCGCTTCCGGTTGGACGTGGGCGGGGACAGACCGCGATGCTCTGCTCTGATTGGTCAGCTGGAACGCTTTGCAGTCGTGCTAGGTGTTTTGCTTTGCGACGACTCGTAGCGCAGGGAAGTAGCGACTGTTGATGTAAAGAGCTAACCCTGTCTATCTACCGATGTAAAAAGCGAATCCTATCTGTCTTCCTGGTGTATCGCGTAGTGACATAGCTTGTATTCATGACAAAGAGACGTGCCGAGGACACGCTGTTTCACGACTCCCCCTCTAAAAGATGTTACCGTTCACTTTGCAGTGTTGACATGCAGCTCGAAAGCATGGCTGCACCCGGGGGTGTGGATCCGCCATCGCTGCTGGCTTTGCTGGGCAGCCGCTGCAGGAAGAGACCGCATTACTTCGAAGACCGAGAGGAACAGCAGCAGCAACACGCAGCTCCTCATCGCAAAACGACACACTGCGAGCCCAGGAAGCACGCAAAGACTGCTTCGTCGGTGCAGACTTCTGGAAGTTTCCAGGACCGTCGCAGCTCCACCACACTCCCAAACTCCAAGAAACGACCCCGAGAAGACGCCGTGGCTTCACAGACTGCTATTCCCAAACCTGGCGATGGAGTAAGTGAACGCTAATATAAAATTACACGGTGATTTTGCTTACAGCGTGTGCAGTGGTGACCAGTGTCGTCTGAAGCTGATGCAATAGCAGTGAGCGTCCATAAGATGTCACCCATTGCATGCTGTAATTGCATCTGAGGTGTCTGGTACATCAAGGCAGCATTGATCCTACCTGCCAAAATCTCAAAGAGAATAAAACGTGGATTTGGCTGTATACTTGGTCTTGTGTAGCTCCGTGGGTGAAATATGACTCTAACTGTAATCCTGCCCAGGTCTGCTAGTTAGATTCCCACAAATGTTCAGGGTGCTTTGGACGTTTCTCTTGAGGTTCCCCACAGGGCTTATTTCTTCCTCTCTTTCTACTTTTAGGCCGATGATGACAGCACCAGCAACGAAGACGACTGCACTTACAACTCTTTCCAGTACTGGAGGGTCCCCTTGCCGGAGCTTGACCTCTCCCTTCTAGAGGATGCCAACAGCCAATCAGAACCAAGAGAAAAGTCACAGGGCAAAGACTCAGTTTCTGACGCCATGGAAACATGAAGATGATGGGGGCGGGGGGAGTCAGATATTCTCTGCCGGGATGCTCAGCAGACAAGAGTTGTGATGAAAATGTGATGTATTTCGGCAAATAAAAACATCAGAAACGCATGGGCAACATTTTAGGTAACCTATAAATTGCATCCAGGTGAGAGGCAATGAGCTGAAGTCATGGACTGCGTTAGCAGCCATATCAGATTGATATATGATTTTAGTGAGCCCCTGCTAAACACCTATACATTAATGCCGCTTTTCCACTGCATAGTACCGGCTCGACTCGACTACTCGACTCGACTCTACTCACTTTTGGTAGTACCGCTTGGTTTTCCACTGCAAATAGTATCCCCCCCCCAACAACTGGTCGTCATAGCGACGCCGCATGAAACTGCCGTAATGTAATCTTCAACGCAACACTAACAGCAACAACGGAGAATATGGAAGTTACGGTGTTCTTGATTCCCAGTATGTGGCGGTTAGTCACAGCAAGGAGATTTTATTTCAGGAGAGGCTGAAGGCAGCAAGACAGAAGACTGCTGAAAAATACAGGAGAGTTTGGGAAATCCTACTGGTAGCTAATGTTAGCATACGTGTGTGCAATGATGACGATTTTCTGACCAGTCAGTAGTCTGCAGTGTTTTGACGTCACCTTTTGGTATCGCCTCAGCTCGCTTGGAACCTCGACGGAGGTGGTACTAAAAAAAGTACCAGGTATGGTACCTGGTACTTGCCCAGTGGAAAACCAAAACAGTAGAGTCGAGTCAAGCCGGTATTATGCAGTGGAAATGCGGCATAAGTAAGATCTAATTGTTGACTTCAGTGAAGGCAACCTAGACCATCTTAACTTAATAAGGTTCTTACACTGGTAACCAGGACTTTGGTGAATTTAAGTGTATACCTCAGTTTAGGGATATCCATTCTCACCATCCATTAACAAATTGAAGATGAGTTAAAAAAAAAAAATCATGTTCCTTATAATTAGATTATCCCTATCTAAAGAGGCTACAGTTTTGTATTTCTGTGAAAAGGATTCCAGCCAGCCTCCTACATGATGGGACGATGTGACGCAATTACTTCCAGTTTTTGTTCTTTGCAGAATCCCTGCCTTACAAATCAGAAGAAATCACTACAAAAAATGCACATCAGAGAAAATCTTTGATCATATTCAAGCACAACAATTCCTACCCATTAGCGTCATATTCTGATGCGAGTACATGCTTTACATGTGCTGACAGTGTTGTTAAAGGAATGAGGTAGAAAAAGGCAAGCGCCTGTATTATCTTTCCGCTTCAGCCAGTAATATTACTTGGTGTAACTCTGTTGTAGTTGTGTGGATATGTTGTGGAGTTTCAGTTTATCTGGAAAATAAGAGACATAATTTTTCTAATGCATCTCATGAAAAGCAGCGCTGTATTTTGATGTGTTAGCACAGAGCGTTTTGCATTCCTGCCATTTGTTACATGTTACTACTACGCCTGATTGCCAGTCATAGAGAGCTGTGTGTCACAGATTTTACAGATTTTCTTCCGGCAAATAAAATCATCTTTATTCTTGCAATGATTTTTTTTGTAATTAATGAACATGTTTGTGTGTAAGCCCGGGAGTCTTGGTACCTTTGTATGGTACTGAAAAACTAGGAACTGATTAATTTTGAGAAAAGAAAGGGGTGCTGGCTCCCTCCACTCTCCTGGCGGGAGCATGTGCACCTGATGTGGGCCAGCTGTTGAGAAAGGGCTGAAGAAGGCTCAACACAAACCTACACTACCAATGTGCCGCTGAGCAAGACTCTAGGTGCCACTATATCTGCTAAATATACAGTATCTGCTCTAGCCTCTGGCCCCTTTGTGGAATGGGCTCTGTGTGTGTGTGTGTGTTAGGAGAGGGCATCTAAAAAAAATTCAAATCCATGTCTAGATTCAGAAGTTAAAAAATGGATTAAAAGTTATTGGTGGTTGTTAGCATGGTCCCACACAGGCAGAGCTGCGGGCCCATCACCCCTCCTGCCCTCATTCTGCCACATCCAAACATCCCCACACCTCCCTGCTCCTAGTCCACGACCAGGGTAGAGCGGCATAATAAATAATCCCTGTTCATCATCCACCACCTGACAGCACAAGGACAGGGAAACAGCCCTGGGTGTATTTGAAGGGGGGAGGTCATGAACTCCTCAAGGCCTCTTTTAAAGAATCTGCTTGCCCTTTGGACCAGGGTCTGATAAAAGGCCTTTCCTTGACACGAGAATAATAATGAGGGTGTGGGATGTGATTTAGGTTTGCTGTAGGCTAATACAGTACACGTGTTACATGTAACGATAGCTGAACTGTCCCCCCCAGCAATGGTAAGTTTAATCATTTTCTCTGTTAATTCAAGAGACTATTGTCGCTTTGTTGTTGTTGTTGTTGTTTTAAACGAGAACCATGCAAATAATCTGGTAACGTTAAGTAGGTTTAATTACCACGGTTTGAAAACTTTACGCCACGTTACATTTTGGCTAATGTCATTGACAAGTTAACGTTAGCTAGCAAAGACTGGTCGTCATGTCAACGGTCAGTCGAAGCGACGTACGAGCACGGCTGTAAGATACAAGCAGTTTACTCAGCATTTAATTATTTTAAGTTCGTCGTGTCTGTACATTAACAAATGAAAATCACCATAATATTCACATACACTTGCTATAACGTTAGGGAGTTAGTGTGTCTGTGGTGCTCAACAGTGAGTTTATAGTGACTTTATCGTACGTTAACGTTACGTTACTTCATAGTATTTTAGACCTCTATGGTATTACTATAGGAATTTCTGCGGTAACGTTATGACCTACTGTAGCGGCATGATATTTCAAAGTTTTGTTGTGATATTTGGGTAGTATACCTATTAAAATGATTGTAGAGTAATTATCTATAGTTGTACCTATAGTTCGTAAGTAACTTCTAGCGAAAATGGGAGCAATATGTGAATCTCAGTGACATGATACGTCGTCACTGTGTTAGTTAGTGCTGTAGCAAGGCGAGGTGGACAGAGAGGTAACTACCGAGGAGGACATTGTTTATTTTTTATTGTTGGTTGCAGCCGCCAATGCCTAGGAATCTGGATGGAAATATCTCTCAATCCCCCCCC
>OMOV01090573.1:0-12269 GCA_900312565.1 Beryx splendens
ACACACACACACACACACACACACACACAAACACACACACACACACACACACACACACACACACACACACACACACACACACACACACAATCCCAAGTTTCATCAAACAAAAGGATTATCATAACTAACACTACACTCTCTACAGTAGTTACAAAAGGACTATACTGTATTACTTTGTGACAATACATAGATCCTGTTATTCCTAAAGCAAAAATATTGTATCCATTTATTTTGCTGAGCACTGAGTAGGAATCTGAATATTTTTTTCGTCTTGTATTACAGACGTATCCCAAAGACATTCAGAGAATAAACAGCAGAATACATGAGATAAAATTTCTTGAACAGAAAATATGCCATGGGTATAGAAAACAAGAGAAAAGAAAAAAGTTACAGAATTGCATAATAAAAGACGTACCGCTTTTACAGCCTTCTTTTTGGGGGGTAGGTTATTGTTTTAATGTATAATTCCACTGGCACTTTTGTGAGATTTAGAGTTTGCAAATTTGCATTTCTGAATGTAATACTTTGCTAAAAATAAAATAAGATTAATTCAAGAATACCCTTTTCTCTATACTGCATTGTACTGTACACAGGAAAGCCAAAAAAAATGCATTTCCATGGGTGACTTAAAGGTGCAAAATATATTATATTATTGCCACAGTTCACGCCTGTTCAAATAACTGTTAATCCCCTTGTTTCAATGTAACAGAAAAATCCAGTAAAAGTTATTTTTGTACGGTCCATTCAGCAATGAAAACAAAAAGATCAGGCTATTCTTATAACATATGGTGAGGACACCTGGTTTAGGAGGTTGAAAGCAAAATCTTGTTTTTCTCGATAAATCCCTGTCCTGCCTGAGTGACGGAAAACTCAGGCAGTCGTCAGGATTCATAGAACAACAGTTAGATCTGTAGCTCTCATTCTTTTTTACTGGATGACTCATAAACACAGGGTCACAAGGAATGTGAGTACAAACCTCACTGAAGAAAAGCGGAGGGTTTTGGTAAAAGGACCGCACCCAATAGATGTGGAGAGGCACCGTTCAATCTGGGAATGTGCTTGGTGAACCCTAAGATGCCGTGGCACAAATGGCATCCAAGGGCACCCTTCTCAAAGCTGCCCACAAAGTTGAAACACTCCCTTCACCCCAAACAGTAGGAAACGACTCTTCACAGGATACACCAAGTTGGCCCCCTCAGAGGCCATTCCCACAGCTGAAAGCAACGTGGACCAGGGCCAAATCTGCCCCCCCCCCAGCTGGAGCTCCTGCCTATTGGGGAGGCACCAGGGTATTCTACTAAAGGCCTGTGCAGCAGAACCATACCTCCGCTGGCCAAGAAGGGGCCACCAGTGGAAGCCTGGGGCTGTGATCAATGACGTGTTGGCAAGATCAGAGGTAAGGGTCGGAAGGCATAGAGAAGGCCCCCTGGTCAGGCGTGGACCAGGGCATCCTGACCCAGTGGGCTGGTCTCCAACGCCAAGAAGAACCAAAGGGGGCAGTGAGTTGACGCCTTTGAGGCAAAGAGATCCACTTCCGCCCTTCTATAGATTCATCAGATGCTGAGCACCACTTCTGGATAATGTCACCATGGGGGAGGCTTGTTACAGGTGAGGACCTGAGCAACCTGGTCCTGCTTGCCTGGTAGATGCATTACCCATAGGCTGGCGAATGCAAACCATTTCATTCAAACATCACATTTAAACACTGAGCAAAACATGTGTCATGGCAACCTCTAAATGTGTCCTTGCCACCCTTCTTGCCTCCCAATGTGTAAACGTCTGGACGTCCTTCCACGTAGTAAACCACCTTTCCTTGATCGTGTGCCAATCTTACTGCAGACTACAGCTTCATTTGTGTCTCTCTGTCAGCTTTGCAGAGATCCTCAGCAAAGTGCAACCCCTTCATAAGGGGAGTCTTTGGTTGTTGTCCACAGTTCAGCTCAATAAACCTGTGAGGAAAACTAGAGAATGATCCTTCTTGGGCCATTTGACTTCTTGACACCAAGGCGATGCATGGTATTGATCACTTGTGGTACCACACGTTTTCTCTGGCAGGACAGCTTGGCATTCCCAATTACATGCGTTCTCCTTCTCCACCACATCAGTTCAGTATACCAGCACCAAGAGTGTTTTTCCAAATCTGTGGTTTATGCTATAGAAAGGACAGTCAGCTTTTTCTTCACTTGGTAAAAATGCTAAAATTGGGTAACTTTCCCTTTCATTCTGTCGATCTTTTTACAAATGGACAGGACCTTTATCTTCAGAGCCACAATCTGAAATGTGTCATCTTGGGTCAGCAATTCCAGTTTGTTTGACTGGGTGTTGATTGGCTGAAAGTGTGGTGTCAATGGAGTATCCATTTAAAATTTTCCCTTCTTGTTAGGAGGTGGTTTGCTTTGGGTGATAGGCAAGGGAGGAAAATCTTTGTCATCCATCACGCTTATCTTTACGTCATTCACAACTGTGGTGATTATCAATCAAAGCATTGCAGCTAGAACTGCCGCGGGCTGCGAGGGGCAGGGAACTGTCAGCTGAACTAGCTAGGTTGCACATTTCTCTCTTCTTACTTTACTACTTCTTGTCAGAACTTGACATCTCACTTGAAAGAGAAATGCTTGAGAATGTTTGTCAATGAAATTATGTAATAGCTCAGCAGCTCGATAAACTGACATGCTAATTATAGGTTAAGTCTTAGTTTTATGTTCGGTAGTAGCGCTTGTTAAAAATGTAGGATAGTGCCATCCCAGCCCCCACTCAGGAATGTGTGGGAGGCTGATATAATCTAGGAAACACTGTATCTTCGAATGAAAATTAGCACCACCTTGTATTCAACAGAGGAATTACGGGGTCAGCTCCTCTACCCTAAGAGCCTCATATTTTGATATAATGCTTTCAATTTAAAACAAACCTTCACTGCTTTCTTAGAGGCAAAATGTGGAATAGCCTGAATCATTTTCAGATTTGTAACATATATTTTATTATGTTTTTATCCCAAGGGCATGTGTCCAGTGGGGAAGGACAAGCTAGCCAAGGTATAAATAACCCTGTGTGAATGCCTGAAATCTTCTGTGCACACATTGAATAGTCCAGGTCTGAATATGAACGGCTCAAACGTGCGGATCGCACTCCATGTAAGACCCGCATAACCTAACACAATCTGAATTGGTGAATTAATACGCAGGATCAAGAGAAAAATGACTTTTTCATCAATTTTTCACCAATTTTCATATATCACATGTCCTAATGTGCCCCTTTATATCAAAACCCCATTACATTTCCTTTCTAGAAAAATGGTATGTTTGGTATGTGGTTGCTGTTTCACATAGCAGTAGATGTATAATACAAAAAAAATTCCACAATATCATCATAGATTTTTGAACAATCCCCCATTATATAAAACATACTACTTCACAACTTTCAAAGTGACACGAGAGGCAACCCTGAACAAAATGCCAAAAAACCCAAATCCTGCCAAAACATACCTCCTCTCCATCTTTCTCCTCCACTTCCTGCACTCAGTGGGTTTTATAATACCCCAGTCCAAAATTCTTTCACTTTCCATGTCCTGCTCAGTTTTGAACAATCCCTCCCCACATCATGTAAAATGCCAATTCATGCTATATTGAAATGTGTAGGGGAACTACCTATAAACCTGTGGCGGAATACAGTCTGTCTTTTCAATACTTTCTGTTATTTCTGACTTAATGTTTTACTTCCACAGATACATTCCTGCATGAATGGTTTGATATCAGATGCAAAGTGCCTGCAATCTGGACTGTAATTAAGCTTGATCTAATTGAGTCATGGAACAGGTGTGAATCTCCTTCCACACTATCTGCCTGTCCATCTTTGACAGGAGAAGCAACTCAGCACCAGGCCACAAACACATTTCCGTAGCGCCTTGCTAACCACGTGAATTCCTAAATAATTGACTTATTATGGCAATTGGACATTAAATTTCTTTATTTTCTAATCAGAAAAGCCACAGGAGGTTTCTCCATATTGGTGAAATACAGACCATTTGACAAATCATCCCCCCTAGCAGGCTTAATGTCTCGTGCATATTCATAGCTTTTTCAGATTTCCAATCAAAGTGGCTGGCAGGTCCCTGGTGTGAGCTGTGCCTCTCACTCCTCTATGAATGATTCATGCTGTTTAGCTCACAGTTGTTTGGGTGCATCTGGCTCAGGGAGGTATGGGGCTGGCCAAATGGAGGGGCCACATGGTGGCTCCAGATGTTTTGCTTTTGTATATGCACAGCTCATCAAAAACAACAAGCAGTGCCACCCTAGAGTCTCTGCCATCTGGGAGAGACCAGACAACAGCTTCCCGTCTTCCCTGGTGAATTACTGGAGAGCTCTTTTGAAAAGACATGCGAGTGATATCAGAGTTATATTATTTTCAGGCACTAATACACAGCATATACAGCGACTATCAAGATAGTATAGCACATGGTATAGTCTACATTACAACTTCAAAATTTTGGGCAGCAGGGTGCTGCTGTGAGTAGGAGAGGAGACAGTAGGAGGAGGAGGATACAGCAGGAAACAGTCCTGTAAATGGAGGGCCAGTCAGTAGGAGACAGTCCTCTAAATGGAGGGCCTGGATTCAAGCCCCCATGAAACCATCTGCCCAGCTGAAGTGTCCTTGAGCAAGACGACAAATCCCTACCAGCCCCTCTGTGTCCTGTAGCTAACTGTGGGACTGACTTGCCTGTGGAGGGGGGGAAGCAAAAAGAGACTTCCCCCTTCAGGGATCAATACAGTATCACAAAAAATTAATAACAACAGTGTTCAAGCAATAAATCATCTTTTCCCTGAATTGATATATAGGTTTTTCATTGCATTGCATCATCACATAAATTGATAAAAGTAATGAGAGAAATGCTTGAAAAATGGAGTTCACTTTTTGTACAAAGTTTTTCGCATTTCTGTCAGGTCAGATTATTCTGAGTGCTGTGTGTTCTGTTCTCTGCAGGCTCTTTGTGGCCGGCCCCCTGTGCACATCACACCCATCCCCAGATCCCTGCCACTCTCAGTAAAATCATTATTTAGTCCTTTTGTAAGCAAGCAGTGTCCCAGATCACAAATTAATCTTTCATATGTTTCCAAGATCTTGCCTTCTGTAATCCCATCTGTATGAGACACAACAAAGCACAGCGAGAGAGCTCCTATGAATTATTCATTCATTTCTCATGAAAGGCTTTCGTTATGTCTGTCATGTTTCACTCTTGCAAGGAAAATCCATTGATCCTTGCCTTTTCTCTGACAACAAGAACAAACAAGCGACATCACATGGCTGTACATTTTCTCACACCCCAACAAATAGATCTGAGAAAATGCATAGACAATAAGGCAATGCATAATATGCATACGTGCATAATGAGTACACACATGTTATAAATGTTCACTCACACGCACCGTATGTACACATTAAACATATAGTACACGCTCTCAACTAATAGCTGCAAGTGCAACCTCGGGGAAATGTTTGAAATAGAACAGAGTGAGGCACAGTGGATTAAGTCACATGTTCCTTGCCAGTAATCATTTATCTCCAGTAGTATTATAATCTAATGGGCACGTCTTCTTTCTGACAAGTTGCCCTCATAATTCAGTGCAACAGAATAGAGAAAACAGCATTGTTAACAAGAAAAGGCTTTAAATCACAAGCTTGGAGTACATTTCCAGTGAAATATTAATGTGGAAAGTGTGTTTGTGTACAAGGAACAAAGGGCAGAGTGTTGTACATCAATGGGCTGACAGTGCTGCAGGCTCCACAGACCAGGCTCTGCTTACTCCAGCTATGGCAGGGTGTCTATGTATAGGGGGTTGGTGCATGGGGGGAGAGAGAGGGTCATTTATAATGTATGGGCCTGCTGGAGCGTGAGGTGTTGGGTCTGCTTGGGTCTGTGTATAGCTTGCTGTGTGGCTGCGTTTCACCTAGCTCTGAGCACTTGCCTTATTTACTTTAAAAGCTTCCCTCTGGAGCCTTGTTTGGAAACTTGGGGGCTGGATAGGTAAGACAGATCCAATTCACTAATACCCCCATTTTTACAGCGATGAGCCTATCGCCTTACAAGACTGGGAGTAGGCACAACTCTCCCTTTGAAAGTTATAGAGCCTTGTAAGTCCACATTAGTGTCTTGTTACCTGCAATGTAATGAGGTTAGTCAGGGGTTTGTCTGTGGGGTGCACTGGTAATACTTGGCTACAAGGTCAGAGGAATCTAACTGGATCCTACAGTATTATGAACAACATGGAGGCTTCACCACAGGAGAGAAAGCCAGACTAAACATGAGTCACATTTTAAAAATAAAACCCAAACATGCACAGCACCATACATCAACAGTACAAGCAACAAAAATCCCAGTGCACCTGTATCTTAATCTATTCTTTGACTTATGTCTTAATATACTGCAGCTCTGATATCTAATGACATGACGTTCCTTGTGCTGATTGTGTGTACTTGACTGTGTAGATAATACAGCAGCTTGCAGGATAAGAGTGCTGTTGTTGGCCCAGTCTGCCTCCTCCCTGCCTGTCAGCGCCAAGCGGAGATGAGCTTGTGGCCCGCTCTGTCTGCTGTTAATCCTGCCTGTTCTGCTTTGTCAAAGCTGCTGTTTGAACAATGGAGCTGTCTTCTTGTCTGCTAATTTAGGAACAAACATTTGCCTGCGTAGCAAACAAGCTCTCCCAGGAAGTGCTATTAATAGGATAATTAAGCAGACGGTAATGAGCAGGATTACTGCTAATTATGACAAGATTTGTTTTGGCATTTGCCTGAGAGGCAGCGGAGTGTTAAAGTCTGCACAGGAGTTCATCACTATACCGAGCGAGCAGGCACCTGAGTAAACAGACTGGGACTCACTGGGGGTATGGGTGTGCTGTGTGTGTGGGGGTGGGGGTGGGGGGTGAGAAACAGAGGGGAGATAATAGCCGAGCTACAACAATGCCAGAGGTGCTGCCAGATCAGGACTATCACTTTGCAACAAGGTCAGCCCAACCTAGACCCCACTACTTTGTGGCAATGAGGAGCTGTTGGCTGAACCTGCAAAGATATCAGTATCCTGGAAGATGAGGCTAGATTGACCCTGAAGTTCATTAAAATTATCAGCATTTATATTGCTACATCGCTATTAGGACATTCGCATTGAAGGTGCAATTCTGTTGTTTTACATTAGATTAAAAGGTTGGCCAAGTTAGTGTATATGCCAATTATTTTTTTCAGCGTGTTATTTCCATTCAGAGATTAAATTAGACTGTTCCTCCCTGGAAGTTATCTGGCAGAGAATGGTCACGAAGAATTAAAACTTGGGGTGACTTGAATTCATTTATCCAAGATGAAACTTTAAATCACAAGATTCCATCAAAAACAGACAACAAACAAGCCGGGTTGAGGTGAAGGGGAATCTTAATGTGATTGTAGCTAAAGCCCAGA
Source organism: Beryx splendens (assembly GCA_900312565.1). NCBI lineage: Eukaryota > Metazoa > Chordata > Actinopteri > Beryciformes > Berycidae > Beryx > Beryx splendens. The sequence continues at coordinate 7,441 of OMOV01090573.1, forward strand.
CAGTGCCGCCTCCATTAAAGCATGCCACACGGCCCAGCAGCTCGAGATAAGACAGCTGAGTCTGGGATTTAGAGCTTTGGCTTATCGTCATCTTCACACCACCGTCTCACCAAGAGCAAGGAACATGGCCTCAAATCCTCTCAGACTGGGAAGCGAGCTTGTGTCCTTGGGCTGTAGGTGCAGACCGAACTGGAAACAGGCAGGTTAATGAGGGTCTGTTGAAAAACTCCCGTGTAGGACTTTGGTCTCTTAGCCTCCTTAAAACACTTTAGCACGCCAACAGGACTTTTCATTTTCTGGGAGAAGCTGGGATAAGATTATAGAGAGCTGTGTGGAGTACTGTTTCAGAAATAAAATTGCTTTTATTCCACCCAACATGTGTTCAGTGAGATTAAGGCATAATCTTACAACGTTTAATAAGAGCCCGTTTGTGGCCTTCCGGCTGAGACAGAAAAAGTGGAGCATGCCTGCTCTACTTTAAATCCTGTTTATTGAATTATAAAGAACCTTAAAGGATCAGGAATGTGACTCAGAGATTTAAATATTTTATGGCATTTTGATGTCAAAGCACAATATCAAGTAAAGTATACACTGTTTATAAAACTTTTCATATCCAACAATTTAATTCTAAATTTAGTTGAAAGAGGCAATATATCGGTGTTGTCATGTGAAAACCTCAGAACTGTAATTTTGGTGATTTTCACATTTTAACTGCAGTTGAAGGATTTTATGCTCCTCTATGCGTTGAGGAAATTTTCCAACATCTTGGTTGGATGAAAACCTTTCAAAACCCATTGGATAAAGTCCAAAATACACTGTCATCAAGTAAAACAAGGCTGTTTTTCTTAGCTCCTGAAAAGTCGACATACTGGAAACGTAAGGTTTTCACCCAATAGTCACAATCACTCTATAGGCCTAATATATATGGAATATTTCTGGGCACAGAATATTATTGGTTTTCTATTCTGTCTATTGATGTGGTGATCACAATGACATGAATTACCAACGGATATTGAGTAGAACATGACATGATCCATTTATTTAAGATTAAGCATTAAAACGATACAATGATAGGATGCAGAACATTGTGCCACCACTACCTACACTCAAATCCCAACCCTGCCTTATTCTCAAACATAAGGCCATATTGGAAATCCCTAACCTCAATTTATGTAATCCAAAGCCCTTGCATGAACTTCAGCTTGAGCTCTGGCTTTCAAGAGGTATTTGGAAGTTAAAGTCTCAGATCAGATTTGGGCAGATTAGAATTAAGAGTTGGAAGTCTGGGAGGGGTGGATATGAGGATTTGCACTGCTCCACGAGACGGCCTTGTCAGTGATAAGTTATACTGAGCCACGAGTAAGAGGATTGCCCAGACTAATCCGAATCAAAAGACATACCATGTGAATTACATCCCGAAACAGGTTCGCTTACAGAGATTAGGAGCCTGCATGTAAATCCTGTCATACTCTACTTGGCGCTGGGAAGATGAGCCTGAAAGAACAAACACAAACATCTGCTTTGTGCCCTGCTGAAAATACTGGCACAGCGTTGGCTACCAAAACTGTTGGTTTCCTTGAGTACAGCCTTCTTTTTCGTATTCTTCAGAAGATTAGATGTCCATTGATGAGACAATCTAGGCCAGGCACACTAATTATTCACACCACATCTAAGAAAGTGCTTATACCGAGGGTTGAGAATAACCCGCTCCTAGTGAGCTGACACTCACAGACACCCGCATGCCAGCCTGCTTACCCCTCCCTCTCTCCCTCTCACCATCCCTCCCTCCCATCAGCGCTAAGCTAAGCTCTAGTTCAATGAAGCATTTATTTCTCTTCCTGTTTGACATGGGTGATTCTATCAAGGCATCTGGCAGCAAGTGCTGTAATACAAGGCTTTCTGTTGAGACGTCAAAGAATGTTACTCTCTGCTGTAGTGAAAGAAAAAAATAGCTTACATTTTTCTCTTTTTTTTTCTGCAGAAGTACTGAACAAACAAGACTTGTATCCCTGGCCCAGAAATGCTTCAAAGAGCACATGTCTGCTGGGACTGGCTGTGAAATGTAGAGCAGTGTTGGCTGCTTAGCTTTGCATTTCAGCCAGAGCAAGCTCATAAGAGGACTGCAGAAATCTGGGCAGATCTGTAAACCAAGGAGACTGGAGGAGAGCCACAACATCTCTCACTGCAACATCTACAGACCACCATAGCTATAAACACGTGACTGCAATAAAGACTGCAATTGCTCTACTGTTCTCCATCGCTCACATATTTCATACACTCTGAATTGCAAGCTCATTGATGTGGATAATCAGACACAGTGATCCCAGAAACCACTGAGTCATACGGTCCCATAGGTGCATGCTACTGATGAGTAATATCAGAACTTTAAGACGGAATGAATCTGTTGGGCCCTCATGTGTAGAAGGGAGATATAGTATGGTAATTACCCATCAAGCATTATGAAAAATGCAGCAAAGCAAAGCTGTTTTGTTGTAGATTGAATGGATGTAATGCTTTAGGGCACAGTGTAAATGGAAAGCACTGAGAGGAAAGCAGCAGGACCCAGCGAAAGAAAAACCATCAAGCAGTGGAGCACAAACTCTCTGCAGCGCTATGAAGCATGCCGAATAGAGGTCTCTCGCTGCAGTATAACGGCTCATAAAGCCGCAAATGGTATTTCCACTTCATTCAGTCTCAGGGCCAGGTTCCAAGCAGCTCCTCAACGATGGAATTGAACCCATTAGCAATCGATTAAAGAACCAGCAGGCAGTCACCACTCTGCCTGCGGGGAGGAAGGGTCTGGCGGGGGTGGGGGCCGTGTCGGCCAGCCGAGGCTCCTGGGGATTGAGGTTCAAATCTTTGTTTATGTAGAAATAGTGGTGAGCACTTTAACCTCGGATCCCACCCCTGTGGAGCAGATTAAGACAGTCAGCTGGTGAGTGTAGCGCTCTGAGATGCAGAGCAGGGGAGCTGTGACTGACACATCACATCACTGCTGCACAACACTTCACGAGGCCTGAGGTAAGACAGGACCCACACGACACCTGCTACTCGGTTTCCCCCAATGGCGCGTGGGTTACCAATTTGACGGGCATATTCATAAATCCTATCGAATGGTTGAGGCGTAGATGTTTACCCAGACCATGAGATATGAATGATGAACAATTTGACCTTTGGAAACAGATTAGAATTTCAATCAAGTGACCACCGACCAATCCATAAAACTATATGACAATGGAAAGCTGTGTAATGTAATTGGCTCATGCTTAAAGGGATCTTGTGTTGTGCTCCCTGGGCAATTATATACCCTTGTGACACACAGTGAACATATACATAGCAAGATGTAGAGAAGTCCATAAAGACATTATTTATCCTCCTCTGATCCTACTCTCCTTACCCCTATATTATATATGCTCCGCACATGGCAGCCTGCCAGCTTTTACTCTTGGTGCCGACCTTTGTCTGCGTGGGCCTCATAACTGACATTTTCAATTACACTGCAAACAACTTATCAATATGCATGGATTTCCCAGCCAATATCAGGGCAAACAGAGTCGTTTGGAGAGCTGAGCCTGTCAGGGGAGAGAAATAGGGCAGACATGTCAAGGTCAGGATTTCGTTAATGAGGGACGGGCCGCTGAATAATTGAATGGGCTGAGCAGTATCGACTGTTGAAGCAGAAGCGTTTAAAGCGTTGGCGATCGTTAAGGAAAATCCTCCCAGCACTTTATGTTCCATGGCAGTAATTTATGCACGGGCATCCAAGCGGGTGCCCTATGGTTCACAGCACTGAATGCACAAAGCAATGAGTGGATTAGCCAAGCACACTTTAGAAACAGCAGCCAAGCGTGCAAGTCATTCCTGTGGATGAAGTGATGGCTCTGGCAGTGCAATTATTCAGCTGTGCATTTTAAATACACAGACAAATGGCAAAGAGAGAAGCGTTAAATATCTGCTCTGTGTACCTTCCAGACACAGAAAAATAGCTAAACGTGAACAGGTTGTTTGTCGAAGCTGAAACTGATCAATGTGCAAATGTTACATCATATAAGGCACACTCGAATAATGTAATTGTTGCAGCAGAGGCTGAGCCAGAGGGAGGGGACAATAAAATGTGAATGTATGCATGTGTACTCTGTAAATGAGTTCCAGGAGGAAACCGATCTGATGGGCCGCTCCTGCTAAACTGCTGGTGTGTCGGATTCCCTGGCAGACACTATCTACTGTGGTGTGATATTTGGCTATAGAAAGGAAATACTGAGAATAGGATCAAAGCACCAGATGTAAATGCATGTAAACAAGCCAAGTACTGAATACTTTAGCCAAATGCCCCCTTTGTTTTTAGCGCAATCTCAGCCATTTATAATCTGCATGTAGGACTGCTCAAGCTGTTGTTGTTGCAGTAACATACTAGAGCGGTTCTCAAGGCCTAAGCCTCCACCCCTCTCTCCTCTCTGTAGGGTGGGAGCTTTTGGGGGCTTCTAATCCCTCTATGTAATTACTGCTCCCTGCAATGGCCAGACCATCTCTGTGTAAATCAGATTAGCTGACCTAAATCGCTCTCGTTTCTCTCTACCCCATCAAACAATTCCTTATCTACACCCAGAGAGCTAAACAACACACAGACACCACTCCTCCAACCTCTCTCCCCCAAAGACATGGCCTGTTTATTTGATCAGCGCAGGAAAGCAAACAGTTTCTCCATGATACACAAACAGGCTGGGCTGGGCCGGGCCTGCTGGGTGGCCAGAGAGCAGGGATGGGGCTGGGCTGCCGGCTGGGCTAAAGACATGCAGATAACCACCTTCATCACGTCCACAACTTCCATA
>OMOV01090574.1:0-18332 GCA_900312565.1 Beryx splendens
TCCGATCTGGTATTTTGAGGCTGTAAAATGCCTGTTTACATTTGCAATGTTAAGTAGTCTATAGACCTGTATTTTGAGTTACATCGGGTTCGGAGAATTCCAAAAAACATTTCCATCTGCAAGTCAAATTCAAACAATAACATTAGCAAACATACCCAAAATATGGATGCTCAAATAAATTGCTGATTTTATCTTTAATATCACCATTTTTTCCCCAAACTGTAATGGTTTTTATGGAAATTTGGAGAGAGTTGTCATTGATAACTATGACTTCTACTCTGACTGCAGACATATCCGGTACCAAGTTACAACCCAAATTATATGACTTTTTTTCCAAGGTCAGCCTCTACAGGGACACTATTAGAAAACAGTGATTTTAACCGCCATGATAATGTTTTGGAACCAAGAAAAACAGTGCAGCTAATCTTAGAAGTAGTGTTTGCAAGAAGATTGAATGTGCGCCCAATCATACTTATGTCTACCCACTAAGTGCGATTTAAAGCACATTGTTCTCTGAAAGTCTAAAACCAAAATGAATCTGAAAATTTTAGCGATTGCAAAATAGATACAAATCCATTCGATACACCGAAACACAAAATCAGAACTATAATATGTAATTAGCAATTTAATTTTCATTTCTGTATTATCCTCTTCTTGGAAAATACAAATAACATGACACAATGAGAAATACTGTATATGACTTATGAGGAAAGGAGCACAGTGAGGTGCTGCAGCAGTTGAGCGGACATTCCCCAGGGAATTTCCCGGGCATCTGTGTACAGTCCTTTGCCTGCATGGTTTTGAATTTATTGAACTTATTTATTTACTGCTATATGCAGTTACATTTCTTTCCTGCCTTTGCTGTGTCTAAAGATACACATAATGATAGAGCGAGAGGGAGGGTGTGAGAGAGTTTTATCAGAGATAGAAGAACCTATTTCAAAGGAAGTGTTGGCAAATGGTATCGTGCGGCGGTAGCCCATTCAGCCACTCCATCAAGCATTACTGTTTTTACATTACTGGGTATTTCCTGAATTTCTAATGTTGCATTTTCCAGGAGGGGATTTCAAAGCGGGTGCCAAAGAAGAAAAGATGGTAAGTGTTCGTTTATGCTTCAGGCTCCATATGATTCAAAGGACAGCTGGTTGTGCTGGTGGTGACAGTATCCAGTCACAGTTTGTCATGGGTCAGTCCATGACCTATTGACAGCTGTACATCTCTCTGCCTCTTGTTGATTAAACCCACATTGGGTACATCAATAAATTGAACATTTGTGCCTCAATCATCAGTGACAGATTCTGCCGTATCTTTCCCAGTGTTTCCAATTCCGGCGCTACAGTACCATTCTTTTATATTATCTTTTGTTGCCTTTTATCATAATAATTTAATTTACTGTTTGCCTATTGCCTTTTTTGATTGTATGTAAAGTGCTGTTGAAGAAATCTGAGGCACTCAAGAGGGCATAATGATTTAAAAAGCCTTTAATATCTCATGGCTATTTAGTCATTAAATACATGCCTGTCTGTCAGGTGACTTTACCTGTCTAGACTAATCATGTGACTACTTACCTGTCCATGCTGATCATGTGACAGCTTGCCAACATATATAAGAAACAGCCCCAAGCGACCGTTTTGTACTTGCCCTGATGAAGGCCTTAATGGCTGAAACGCGTAGGCATGCTTTTAATGACTAAATAGCCATGCGATATTAAAGGCTTTTTAAATCATTACCCTCTTGAGTGCCTCCGATTTCTTCAACAGTTCTAAACTAGTAGGATCCCCAAACTGAAGAGCACCAGAGGGATACCTTCTTACATCCGAGCGGCACTCCATGCAGACTGTGTTGTGTCTGTGTATGTAAAGTGCTTTGTAACTTCTTTTGAAAAGCGCTATATAAATAAAGGTATAATTATTATTCTTATCAGCTGCTGCTCGATGGTCCTGCTCCTCTCAACAGTTCAAGTTTCTTTGGATACCCACTATGATTTAGACCAAGATCATTCCATGGGATTTCTTTCAGACTGACCTGACCTTGAAGAAGATAGTTATGAGCGTCCACCTACCTAACCCACCAGCCTAATGTGTTCATTCAGTATGCGTTCATCATTAGTGGAGCATTTTCTAAACATGGCATGCAATTCTAATTAAGATTCACATTCACACAAATAATGACAAATGACTTGTGCAATCACATCTATCCCTTTACAAACACTCACTGTTTCTTTCTGTGCAGAATATTCTCCACGCTGTAACCCAGTGAGGCAAACATAGATTTGTACAAATAAAGTAGATGTGTATAGCTCTTCAATGGCCGTTTAAGAAAATATTATTTCCTTAACCTTCAGTAGATATGTAGCCCATGGCAGCACTAAACTATATTCACCAGATGTTTGTCCATCACATTAATTCTCATACCACTAGGGGGAAACATCATGCTATGGAACCTAACAAATCATCCTTTACATGTATCTGTAATAGTGAGGAAATTATTCTGGCTAAAATGTGGTTTGGACAACATGATTTAACAAACTTAACAACATATTTAATACATCCATATGGTTATTAGTCTCTGGAACCCTAAAGGTCCAGTCCATTAGACCCTGAAAGTCTTTCTCTGGGTGTGCTAATGGCTACATGAAGCAGAGACTGCAGTGAACTGTAGGTCTTCAAAAACCACATTACAAAATTACACCTTTTAATGGAGTGCCGCTGAGTAAGTGTTAGCAAGGCTGTGATCAACAAGAATTCAGTAATACCAAGAATTGCTGCAATAATGTGCCAGTACCTTTTACATCCCCACTGCTTCATTGTGATCATTGTGTGACTATAGTGCTTGCAGTAACAAGTTAGCAATGAGTGATATGCTCCTCTTTTATTCAGCTCATTTCATAAAGGGCTACCAATCAAATATCTAAATCTGGGGTGGCCTTGTCAGGATGGTCTGAAGCTACGATAAGGATGTGGTGCATTCAAGTTTGGGGAACAAACAAAGACAAATGCACTTTGAAAGGCTTGTGCAGTCACACCTTTCTAATGTTCATTTTCCACTGAAGCACATTTACAAGCCCATGAATGGAATAAATCCCAGGTTTTGCTCCAGAAACAGGACTAAGACCAAAAAACAACTAAAACCAATACCAGAAACCCATGTATATGGATAATATTATGTACAAATTATATGGATAGAAATTCATATTTGATACATTGCATATAATATAGATAGTATTCACATTCGTAACATTGGTGATAACCAATTCATATTCATTTGAGCGTATTTACAGTATTGTACATCAATAGTTCAAATCCCGATTAAACTTGTATTGAGGATAAGCTGTTTATGTGCATCTTCATAAATCACAAATATCCCTGCACGCATGACTAAACAGAATACTCTGAATATTACCATAGTAACAGAACAGACAACAAAAACAACAATAAACTAGAAATGTTATGCCTCAGTGCCTAAGCTAATAGCTGCACATCATAGTTGTATTCATATTTCTCATAATCACCATATGAGCTTATCTGTTATTGTAGACGGATACGGCGTCTACATGCGCCGGTTCAAAAACAGAATACTAGAGCAGGACAAGTAACACAGGAATATTAATGTATAACTTAATCTAGAAATGTAAACACACTCGGTGATTGCTGCTTTCTCACCTCAGTAATAGACTGGTCGACCTCTGTCTCACACAGCACATGCCAGCGCCTGCAGTTCTGCTTCTGTAGACTATGTCAGCTCTCACATAGAGCTTTGGTCCTGAGCTGATGATGATAAATCTGTGCCAGTTGTTCACCAGTTGATTGTGCTTTACTGCTGAGCAGGGAGAGTGTCTCATTATGTCAGTGTGGGCCGTCATGGAGACAGCTGCCAAAGGAAATGCAGTCTAGATGCTCTTCTATTCTCTTCTATAGGGAAGAGAATATTAGGGAGAGAGAGAGAGAGCCAAGGAAAGCGAGAGAAAGAGAGAGCACATGATAATATGTTCCATCAATCAGTCTAAATGACTTGCTTGTGTAATTAGCTAACAATGTTTTGTTTCTCAGGTTCCCCGAAGTTATTAGTGGTTCACAGTTAGCCTTGAAGTAATTGGAATGCCTTAGAGACAACACTGATGTTCCTCTATCTGTATGGGACTGACAGTTTATTTTTCTCTGCGGGTGACTTCCCTCCTCTTTCATGTTGCTACAGTATTTGTGAATTAGTTTCCTGTCACATTACAGTACAGCCTAATACTAATTGGTGGTGAGATATATGCGTTCACACCCCGCTAGGCGGCAGGGTGTCTTCCTTGTAGTGAAAACTATGACATTAACATCACTGAAAGTTTTAGAAAACTAGTAAACTGGTGTTGCTGTGGTAATATTGTTGCACAAATACACAACGCCATCCTTGAAAAGAGCATAATCTTGATAAGTTTAAACAACAGTGGGACTCTGCAGCCACCCGTTCTTTAACCAGTGCCTGGCATTTTAATTTGATGCTTCATCTGCAATTAGACATGCACTGCATGGGCATTGACTTATTTTCAGTGAGAATCAAACATTTGCTTCCCACTATAAGTCACTTCTGACAAATAGAGAGAATCGGGTCAATTTGGCTTTACTTGGAGTTCTTATTAAGTATAGATGAGTTGGACAGTGTTTTACTGAAAAATGAAATTGTCTGTCATGGTTTGGGCAACCACTACATCAGCTGCATGTGAGCACACTATAACCAGAGTGTTGGTTCGGTAGTCATTTGAAAGACTACACATGTTGTCAGAAGGAGAGTGATGAGCTGGAAAGCCCTGTGCAGATGGATGGAACAATATGTGGGGAAAGCGGACTCTGCACTGTTTGAATTTGTGAAAAGATAAACATCCCAAGACAAAAACCAATATGACAGGGAACATCTTGGGATGTTTGCATAGCCACTGGTTTCGTTGAGGGTTTTTTTCCGTTTCAATTTAACACAGAGGAATGTTATGTCCCTTTTAATTTTCTGATAGTCCCTTGCCTCACAAGCAGCTTGCTGGATCAGCCCAAGAAGTTAATTTAAATGACTTTTTGACAATGGTGATCGATCCGTTGCATACTAAATAACTTTCAGGGACCACGTAAGTGCTACAACAGACAGAATAAAATGTCATGAGCACTTTAAATCACACTGCTCTTGTTATTATGTATAATTGCTGTTTCGCCTAATTGCTGCAAGCAATGTATGTGCAATAATCGTGACCTTACAATAATCCCACATACAAAATAAACAAAAAAAGGGAGTAATTACAAATGTAACACTGAATTTGTGGTACAGTATGCTCCACTGGTTCCTCAATTATTTGCAATTTGCAAGCAAGTCTTTGCAGGCTTTTGACCCAGGTCTAGTATTTAAAATCTAAAAAGAAAAAGCATTTGTTTGTTATTTTTGCTGTGATTGTCGAGCACAGTCGAGGCTGAGGCAGTTTTTCTTTTTGTTTACTGGGGAAGATCACAGACAGGGTCATATTAGAGATGTTTTCTACTCCTGTCGGAGGATAAGTTGTAAATTTAGGCTCACGGGAAATGAAAGATATGGTGGCATGCAGAGTACAGACACCAAAGTAATGTCACCTTGAGTGAGCATTCCTGTTGACTGGACTGGCAGGTGATATCAGAGGATAAACTCCATCTTGACCTTGTGTTCACTCATCACAACAAAAACACAAGAAGAGAGTAGCACAAAAAACAGCCATCCATCACATTTCAAGTATTATTGCCTTCAGTCAGCTGATATCACTAGGCACAGTTGCAGATAACTGCACTTCACTCCGTCTGGAGCAATGCATGGCTAGCTTAGATTTTAACAGTCTTATTAAAATGCGGAAAACTAAACGTATCTTTGTTAACATTCAGACCCATGAAGCTGTGATTGATTTCATCATCAACCAAGTTATTTTCATGGCCAGCATAGGAACATCAAACACCATGACCTCCATTATTTCCCCTCTGAAATTGCATTCACTTTATTCGCTTCTCAGGGTCTCCAATACCTTGAATCATTTCTCCGGGGAGGCACTTTTTTTCTAACCTGCTGCTTCTGTGCCGGTCCTGAGAGTTCTGTATCCAGCAATTCTCTCACACTGTATGTGGGACAGTTGAGCTACACGCGAGACAAGGCATCTGGCACAACCTTATGCATCAGTGTGCTAGTTTCTGCTCAGTGAAATATAGACACGGGCACAGAAATAAACTAGCACACATGTTAAATTTATGTTGATAACACATGGATCTTTTTTAGTACAAATTCAATTCACTCTTCGATACAATACAAACACAGAGACTAGTGTTTCTTTCTTTTCTTTTCACATTTCCATCATAAAAACAGATTTAAACATGTTTTTGACTTTGTGAAATTTCATTCTGAACTGGTTTACTCCAACGTTCCAGCTGAAAAAGTGTTATGGTGCAACTTCAATGTGCGTGGAAGGGCCGGAAATTCCAGCAACACTTTCAGTAGTAAGAACAAATATCTATTAGAAAAACCATCAGTTTCTGATATGGCTCATTTAGACTATGTGTTAGTAATCTATCAGCTGTTATTTCCGTTTTCTCATTTTCTATTAATTGATTCTAGTGTGTCTTATGCATTTTATATAGGCTTGTGGATTAATTGTTTTACAAACCCTGATGAAGGCCACATGCCAAAACGTGTTGGTTTTACTAATAAATATTTGTTCTCAGTACTATTTCCTCTTAAAATTCCAATAGTGAAATACATTAGCGTGCATACTTTACACAATGCTTGGATATACACAAGAAAAAATCTTGTATATGGTGGCAGGGTGACATACAGATTGTTTGTAGCCTCTTCAGTGGTGTGATTGTTTTTTTATGTTGCTGAAAACGAATGTAAAATGTGAGTGGTTAAGCTTGGAGCCCAAATGCCCTCAACCGAACCGTCGAGCCTTGAAAGCTTGAATCAAAAATTCACCCCTGAATAAAATTCCCATATGATATTCTTATGATCTTTGAAAACTTTATCAATAACTGTGAGAGGAAACATCCAAAATATAGAGTTTTTTCACCAGCTATGTGTGAGTTTGTTCCACAGTTAAGAGTATCAGCTTCTTACTGGAGACTCAGAAGCCACAAGTTAGGTTGTGGAGCATTTTAAGTCTAACTAGTTTGGACATAAAGTCATTATTGAGATGAATAGCCAATCTATATTAAAGGGGGTCATCTGTCCTTATGGCTACCACACTTTAGGCTCTCCAGCTGGCACAGGCCACATCCTGACACAGAATTATAGAGGACTAATTTATGACTCAGATTTGCAAATAAAACCTACTTGATTGAATAGAAGATTGTATAGACTTGCTGAAATAAGCACATTGCATGTATGTTTTGTAACTGCAATTCTGAGACTTTCTGTCACTTCCAACTGCCTTATCTCTGCCTAAGAGCGAGGCGTTAATATTTGATTGGTACTTAGGTTTATGTTGTAACTAATCTGTGGCGTAACTGCTTGTGTTTTAGTGTTGTGTAAATCAGGATATAATGTGTGCTGTGAACAAGAGAGGAAACCAGCAACCGTGACATATACTGTTGGCAATAAAGTGAAGACTCACCTTGTGGACTAATAGTGTTTGTTTAACATTTCAGACCCATTGAGCATTAGTTCACTGGAATGCCATGGGGATTACATCAGAAAACCTCTTCATATACACAGATTCAACCCTCATCATCACTCTATCTACATCAGCCTCTCATTCATTATCAGTGAAGCAGCTCAAGGCTTTGCCTATTAATGCATCACAGATTATTCCTCTTTGTTCTCTTGTGTCTCAAACACTGGGAGGGACTTGATCATATCCACAAGTCCAAATGTAACTGTTTACGATTACAGTGATGATATATGTGAACTCTATTCCAGAGTGTATCTCCTGTTTAACATTCCTCCTGTGTTTGTTACCCTTGTTTTCCAGACTGATTGATGAGCAAGTAATTTGAGAGGTTTTAGGTGCATAATTGCATCAACTCTTTAAAGGCACCTTGTCAACAGACAGCTGCCGCCTCTCAGATGCCTTTGTCCAATCTTACAGTGCAGGGTCAGGATTTTCTTTAAACCTATACTGACCACCAACTAAAGCTCCTTTGGATACTAAAAACAATCAAAAAATGTTTTCAAGTCAGAGTTTTGATTTTTTGAGAATTTGGCAGCAGGTTGCATTAGCTCCACATCACTGAGCCCCAGAGAATTTCTCCCAAAACCCAATGCAAACAAATCAACTCTTTAACCCATGCACTCTGGAGAGTCAGGCTTGACTCCTGATTTTTGATTCAGAGCCGAAATGTTGACTCATTGGCCCTAGAGGTTTTGCATGTACATGCAAATCCATGGCTGATCTAACAAAAATATCTTTTTCTAGCTGTAAAATCACAATAATAAAGTTTGTGAGGGGTGTAAGGCTCATTCTCATGCATCGATAGCCGACCAGCAGCTCTGCCTTGGTGGTGGGTGTGGAGGATTCACATCACAGGAGTCAGAGAATGAGTCAACCACAGAAATCCTGGAGTCATCACCACTAATGGCAGGCCAAGTTCTAGTCATACCCTGCAGACCTGGCGGCAGAAGCAAATCAGTGGACAGGCATTTCATTTTCGTCGGGGGGGCCTAATTATGACATCAAAAAATATTTTCACTGCTTTTTTGAATCACATTTTCTATAAGACAACCTACTTTCGCTAGCCTACAACAATTCCACTGTGATTTCAATAGTCAACCATTAACAACATTGCCCAATCATATAGGAAGTTCACTTTCACTCACTTTATTGACAAGGAACTGGCGGCCCACGATATACTCCAGTAGCTCCAGCAGAGGTTTTACTTTAACGATATCCCTGTCTCTCTGTGGGCCTCCGGGTCCAAGGCAGCCAGTGCGCCAATGAGATGGCTGCTGCGCTCATCAAAACGCGCACACAACTGTCCATGCACTGCATCCACAACATGATAAAATAACCTCTCCAGCTCAGATTTTTCATTTGTTGTTTTGTCCAACACTTTTCTCCACTACATAGTCCCATAGATTCTGGTTTACACCACGCTTTCTCTTACTTGGCCCAGCATTCTGACACACTGTTAACAAGTGTTACATCAGTACACAAGTCCATATTCTCGGCTTGTAGCAGAGATAACATCCTCTGGATCAGGTGAGCTATGAACTTGAAGCTCAGCTGCATAATTGCACGAAGGAGACCCACGGCTTTGATGCGCCCGTACAGTTGAAATATCAAAATTGTCAATGATGATCCTTACTGTCGCCCAATGCCCTGTCCACCGCTGATCCAACAGGTGTTTTAAAGTTTGGCCTTTGTAGTGAATTGATATTGTGGGTTTTCTAAAGAAGTTGTAGATTGCAGATATGGAAAACCTCAACTCAACTGACATGGCAACTCAACTGACATGGCATGAATAATAACTAATGAAGTCGGTGACTGAAGCAGTGCACTTATGGTATATCACGGCAAAATTTATACTCATGTAGTTTCTGCACTCCTCCATTTTTCCCCTGACATAAGGGATGTGCCATCATAAACTTTTGAGAGCTATATACAGTAATGTATTATGCAAACTCACCGGGGGAGGGGGGGGGCACAGAAGCTCTGTAGGCGGGCCCGGCCCCCTAAGGCCCACCCATAGCGTCGGGCATGATACCCTGTACAAAGAAACAACCATTTTAAGTCATTTAGTCTCACATTCAGTCTTAAAATCTTATTTTTTCTTAAAACAAGTGACAAATTCTGTCAATGGGCTGCAGTGGCACTTGTTTCAGGAATTTTGAGAGATAAGTGTCATGAAACAAGGCGGAACAAGGTAAATCACTCCATGAGTATTGAGGGAAAAAACACCTATATTAAAGAACATTATTTAAGTTTATTTGCATTGAAAATACTGATTCACTCTAAGATTTTTAGTCCCACTATCAGATTAAATGACTTGTTAAGATGAATATTTTTTTGCAGTGTACTAGAAAAGGGTTTCAACTGCGGGGTCATGACACAGATAAGGGGGCTCTTCTGACAAGGTCGTGGACAAAGGAGCATCCTGACTGTATTATAGAAATATTAACTGATCAAGGGTAAGATGTTTTTTTCCAAAATGAGATGTATAGAGTTTTGGAAATTAACTCATATTTATCTGTGTTTACTTCTGCAACTAGGGATGTTATAAGAAAGTGTATTTCTTTCTTTGGAGTTGAACTCCATGAATACACTTTCCGCAATTTCAATTTTAACTGGCAAATGATTGATAAGATATTCCTCTCAAAATCCTGTACAACTGTAAGCATCTGGCTGCAGAAGTGATACCATACATGTAATTCACATGTGCACATATGGAGCAGTCTGATCTGGCTATGACTACTTCTCTACCGTGCCTTTCCTATAAGAAAATTCTATCACTTGTGTTTTCTGCCATCAGTATTCTAGTGTGATACTTGAGGTGTGGTATCCGGCGATGGGTGCAAAAACAGAATAATAAACAACTCAATCTCACCTCTAATCATGCTTGTGCTGAGTGGTAAGTGAATCACATGAAAGAGATGCCAAGATATAGCACTTATGCTCAAATAAGCATAGCTTCTCTTTGTCGTTGCAACCTCTGTGGAATTACAACAGGTATGATTTTACACCGACAGAATAATGTGCTTTCAACTTAAAATCAATTCGTCATGAAACATCCATGTCTTTTAACTGCCAGCAAGATACAGATTGTGGTTTGTTCCAGGTAAGGCGTGGTTCTCTCATTAGAGGATGCTATCCATGACAAAGTCCTCGACAAGAACACAGGACAGCAAGAGCCACACATTTAGGATGTGGCCTAGGTGTTATGGCTATGAACCATGCTCTCATTCAGGGAGTTCAGATCATATTAAATGGTATGAGTGTGACAATGCAAACACAATAATAGCAGTCCTTTCCTGAGGTTTTAACAGAGACTGAATGATAATTAGAGTTTCCCTTTGTTGCCCTTATCTCTTACCTGCAGAAATGGCCAATTTATGCAGGCTGCACCCTGGCCAGGCAAAGTTGATGCTCCCCAGAGGAGGAACGCAGCCATGTTTCAGACAATGGAAATGAACTCAGGGACAACTCAAGGTTGATTTAGATCCAGGGCAACATGAAATTAAATGAGGAACCAAGTCGCACTGATCTCGCCCTAATGTTGACACAGCTCCTTCTTAGAATATGCCTGTGTATACCTGCATCGCCGAGGCGCCTAGCATCACTCAGATCTGGTCAAGTGAGAATAAAAATGCAAATGTCATATTGTTGAAATGCTGAGTGAACTAAATGTCAATCCATCTTTTCCAATATGAGATATGAGATTCATGTGGATATTGAAGGCAAGTGTAATAGCTGCAGAAGGCAGGTTATACCAACAGCTGTGATATTTGAGCTGTGAAATAAGGAGTCCTTTTCAGAGGCATGAGCAATTCTCTTATCCTTTTGTGAGAATATTCCAAAACACCCCCTGCTTGTCTTTCTTCTTTTATCTTGTGGCTGGATCCTCTAATGATGACACCTTACAGGCCAGGAGTTAGGGGGCATTGTCTTCAAAAATCTGTAGTTATGAAAATCAAAGCAGCTAGAATTGTACTACTGACAGTATAGTATTTTGAGGGGCAGAGACACATTTCTTTCTCTTTTTTTTGTTGAATTTTTGTCAGCTGGTAATTTCACATTCCTCAAGCTGATCGCGATTGACCACCTGATCCAGTCCTCGCCGGCACGACCACTTGCCAAGTCCTTACTGCCTCGACTATATCCTCTCCTAACACATTTCATTGATCTATTCATAATCCCTAGTTCACATCCACATGTATTAGGAGCAACATCCACAAGCACGTTTTTTTTTTCATCTGATGCTGCTGCTCCGGGCGCGCACATCAGTAAATGAATCACGTAGCACTAGAACAGCCCTTCTTCATGCGATCTTGCCAGACCTATTGGAGAAACCACCCCCAAGGCAAGATCTGTCACTGTGTTTCACTCATTTGCTGGAAGACGATCAGAAACTATGTTAAATGCACCGAGAAATGCACCGGAGTCTGCTGTGAGGCGTCGAGAGGATTCCAGTCAGATCTCACTGCGATGAGAGCGGCTTTCAACAGTTGACGTGGAGAACTGAGCGCAGGAAGAAAAAAGCGATTAATTTTGATTATCTGAAATCTTGCAACATCGCACCTCTTGCCTTCCCCCCCCCACCTCTGCTGCCGTGCACAGGAGCTGTAGTGCAGATGAGCATTGTCCGAATGAAGGATGCAAGAGCACTGGGTCCAACTGGACTGGATTATATGGGATTACTGGACTGATTATAGGACAATCATCGGGCAAAAGTCGCAGTCGCGCAATAGATGCTCCTGAACGACGGGAATGCGAAAGGTTATGCTGGAGAACCCGCTTCATCCTCCGCTTTAGTCTACTTTATTGTGGCATGAGCTGGCTGTGTGCTACAGAGCAGAACCCATATGCAACAGTGTGCCGCACAGGGGGGGAAAGTAAATGCATTGTGAATGGTAATATTGGGCAATGCTGCATTTTGAACGGGCATGTCAGTATTTGCTGTAGCCTAGGTGTAGATGTCGCATGAGGGCAATGCGCTTTTGTAGGCTACAGTCTAACCTTCACCATAGAGATTCAAACGCTTTAACCTTGGTGCAATAGGGAGTATCACTACTTCCTAATCGCCGATTATTTATTTAGTCCTCCGTAAGGCAAACAGAGCGTTTCTGGCACACACCATGTTGAATTTTATCCTTCATTCATGCGTAAGGTGTCGTCGGGCGGTCATCTTTGTTTACAGAAAGAGTTCATCATAGCTGAACGGCATGTGAAAGAGGTTAAAACACCGATCCAACGGAAAGGAATCGATTTAATAGCCAAATCGTCTGAGATCGGCGTCAAACCACATGCCTGGTTTGGGTTTAGTCCTCTAGGTTTGCCGTAATCAACAGGTTGAAAGTCAAAGAGGATTTTTTTTCTTGCTGCCACTACCGCATATCGAGTTGAAGGGATGCGTCTCTCTGTACCAATTTTCTTTCTCTTGTGGGTTAAAGCCCTGACATTGAAAAACCTCAATTATTCTGTCCCGGAGGAGCAAGGACCTGGCACTGTCATAGGAAATATTGCGAAAGATGCCGGATATGGTACCATGGAGAGAGGGAAAAAATCCAACTTCAGAGTATTGGAGAATTCTGCACCACATCTGGTGGATGTTGACCCGGAGAGTGGACTAATCTTCACCAAACAAAGGATTGACAGGGAAACGTTATGCAGACGCAACCCAAAGTGCCAGCTCTCCATGGAGGTGTTTGCCAACGATAAGGAAATATGCATGATCAAGATTGATATACAGGACATAAACGACAACTCGCCCAGTTTTCCTTCTGATCACGTTAATATTGATATTTCAGAAAATGCAGCTGCTGGGACACGCTTCCCTCTCACAATTGCACACGACTCAGATTCTGGGGAAAACGGGATAAAGACCTACCAGGTCACAAGAGATGATTACAATACATTTTCTTTGGATTTAAAAGTGAGGGGTGATGGGACCATATATCCAGAGCTGGTCGTTCAGAGACCTCTGGATAGGGAGGATCAGAGCCATCACACCCTCCTCTTAACAGCAATTGACGGTGGAGAATATCCAAGATCAGGCTCTATGCAAATCAATGTTAGAGTGACTGATTCAAATGACAACAGCCCGGTTTTTGAAAAATCTTCTTATGTTATAGAGATTCCAGAAAATTCACCATCCGGGAAAGTGCTCATAGATTTGAATGCCACAGACCAAGATGAAGGCATCAATGGGCAGGTGGTCTATTCCTTTACTGGATATGCATCAGAAAGGATGCAAGATTTGTTTTCCATTGACCCCAACACTGGTGTCATCAGGATTCAGGGAGAAATTGACTATGAAGAGAACCCAATCATAGAGTTTGATGTGCAGGCTAAGGACCTTGGCCCAAACCCCATACCGGGCCATTGCAAAATTACTGTCAAAGTGCTTGACAAAAATGACAACTGGCCAATAATAAGTTTTGTGTCTGTCCGGCAGGGAGCCATCAGTGAGGCAGCACCTCCAGAATCTGTCATCGCTCTGGTCAGAGTAACAGATAAAGATTCTGGCAGAAACGGTCAGCTTCAGTGCAGAGTGCTGGGAAATGTTCCATTCAGACTGCAGGAAAACAATGATAATTTCTACACGCTGCTTACAGACAGACCCTTGGACAGAGAACTGAAAGATGAATACAATGTAACGATTGTGGCCAGAGACAATGGGATTCCTTCCTTGAACTTCACCAAGTCGTTTACTGTGAAGATCTTGGATGAAAATGACAATGCGCCACGCTTCACAAAGGCAGTGTATGTGCTTCAGGTGCCTGAGAACAACATCCCAGGGGAGTATTTAGGCTCTGTCCTGGCCCATGATCCAGATATAGGTCGAAATGGTACAGTGTCCTACTCCATTCTGCCATCACATATCGGAGATGTTTCGGTGTACACCTACGTGTCTGTTAATCCCACCAATGGAGCCATATACGCCTCGCGGTCTTTTAATTATGAGCAGACTAAATTCTTTGAGTTCAGAGTTCAAGCTAAAGACGCAGGATCTCCTCACATGGAGAGCACGTCTACAGTCAGGGTCAGTGTCCTCGATGTCAACGACAATTTTCCAGTTATTATTTTACCACTTCTACAGAATGACACTGCTGAAATCCCAGTGCCTAGAAATGTAGGTATAGGATACATTGTGGCCACTGTGAAAGCAGTGGACCATGACCACGGAGAAAGTGGCCATCTGACCTACGAGATCTCAGAGGGAAACGATGATCACCTGTTTGAGATGGACCCGGTGGCGGGAGAGGTCAGAACTGCCCATGCTCTGTGGGAGGATGTCGCCTCAGTAGTGGAGCTGGTGGTGAAGGTAACTGATCATGGCAAGCCCCCCTTGTCTGCCGTGGCTAAGCTGATCATTAAGGCTAACACAGAAGCTGCAGCAGGAGGAGGTTCCGGCGCAAGTGGGGAACAGCAGCCCTGGGATGTATCCCTGCCCCTCATAGTTACCCTCTGCATTATCTCTGTCATGCTCTTAGCAGTCATGACTGCCATTGCTGTCAAGTCCAAGCATCAAGATAAGGAGACTGGGAATTATAACTGCCGCATGGCTGAGTACTCCAATCCTCCAGTGGGGAAGGGCAAAAAGAAAAGGATCAACAAGAGTGACATCATGCTGGTGCAGAGTGAGATGGAGGAGAGAGATTCGGCAAGCCGGATGAACGTGGTGAGCAGCCCCTCTCTCATCACTTCGCCAATCTGTTTCGACTACCAGAGCCCCCTGCCCCTCACTCTGCCCAGGTCAGAGGTCATGTACCTGAAAACCACCCCCAACAGCCTGACGGTCCCCAGGGCAGCTTGCCACTCCAGCTTTGCCGGGCTTAGCACCGACACTCCAGCGAACAGGATGTCAGTGATACAGGTAAGGAGCACGCTGCACTGTGTTCTTTATCTGCCCTTTATTCTCTCTTATCTCTACCTTCTGCTTTTCTATACAAATCTGACAAAAGAAAAGCAGTGTAACGAAAAAAAGAAATCTCTCTGTCACCCAGCAATCAGACATCCTCATTCTCACTTATGCATTCTCTCTTATGGTACTATAAAATATACTTAGCAGATATAGCATGATATGGAACCTGTGGAAAGTGTGAAATATATTGTGACATTTTCAATAAGGAGGTTTTTTTTAATCTGCATTTGCAGAATCAAACCATTTTTGAAACTGGTCCATTGTGAGTCTCCTCCCGCAAAACGGTACAGGTGGTCTGCATAATCAGAAAGTCTTCTCAGTTAGGCATGCAAACAGTGTGAGTCTTGAACAAGGCTGCGGTGCCCCTGCCAGATCCACTGCTATAGAGTGAAAACAAAACCCAGCCTGAAACGTGGGATTGGACAGGTGTTTGAGCAGCTTGTCCGATCACATTACTGAACCAATGTGTGCCAGACAGCTAGATGCACGCAGCATAACCTTACAATCGCATTTTTTGCCCTCTGCAAACATGGGCCAGATCCGCCCATCCAGATCCAAAGTTGGCAAGATAAGACCATTAATAGGGTCCAGCCCTCCTTGTAGAGATGGCAGGGTTATTTTTACAAGCCAGATAGCATATTAAATTGACAGCGAGGGCTTGTAGTGGTATTTAGCACAGCAGAATTATCAGTTGTAAATGATGTAAATATCTAGGACAATCTCGGAGACAGTCTCATTCGGAGATGATAACACAGATGACAAGGCTTGGCACTGTCACCAGTCACTAGGGCATGTGAGTGTGATCAACACAAACACATTATTCTCAAGATAGGGGAAAAGGATGCTGATGACAGTGGCTAATGCATTACTGCTTTGCCTTGCCAAGGAAGCACATATGGTCATGATGGAGATTTGTTCTTATCATGCTGCCACTGTTGGCAGGTGCTCTCTGACAGAAATCTATTTTATTAACATGTTTCATGTGTTACAATTAAAATGTCCTGTCTGAGTCTCATGTTACACAGACTTTTACAGAAAAACGCAAGAACATTTTGAGATGGCCAATACACAATAATGTTCTCCTTTCGTTTTCAGACGGATAATTTCCCCTCAGAGCCCAATTATGTTGGCAGCAGGCAGCCATTTGTTCAAAGGTAAGGGCTCTAACTGAAAGCTTCCTGACCACTGCATTTACATTCATCTCTGTATCAAGCAAGCTGACTATGCTTGTCAAATAGAGGCACTCACACAGAGGCAACGGTGAGTTATGTTTTTTTTTTTTTCCTCCTTCCTTTTTGCTGCAGCTCAACATTTAAGGATGCAGAACGAGCAAGCCTCCGAGACAGTGGCCATGGTGATAGTGACCAGGCTGATAGTGACCAGGATACTAATAAAGGCTCACACTGCGACATGTCTGCCAGGGAGGCCCTCAAGATGAAAGCAGCAGCAGTTAATGGCCAGCCTCTCGAGCAGGGTGAGTGGACGCTCCCGCTGCCTGACATCTTGAAGATGCCTAACTGACTCTTGTATCAGACCATGTTTATACTTAACCCCATTAAACCACAATGCACTGAGGATGTGCAGCTAACTGGTATTTCTAAATGGAGGTCCACTGCGCTCTGCGTAACGCCAAAGCAGACAGATATTCTACATAGAAGACGTTATCCATGCCATAATGCTCAAACAAGATTTCGGTGGCACAAAGCGTGCCATAGTAATCAAATCTCAGCTCTCCACGGCAGCTGCAGCAGATATTGTAACTTGGTATTGCTTTGCACTGTTGCAGAAATCCTGAGCTGTGTTGCAAAGATGACATGAAGGTGCCAGAGTGGAAAGTAGATGATAGTTTAAGAGGATAAAAGAGTCCATTGGCGTTCAAACATCCTCTGTCTGCTTTAGCCATCAAACAACCTCATATGCATGGCAAAGTATACCTCCATCACTGTCTCTTTTGATCATGTCATTATTTGAACATGAACTCACCGCATCCATGTCTTGAATAACTCGGCGGAGACAAGGAAGTATGACAGACACTTTCAGCGCAAAACGACAGGTATTTTTGGTGAGACATGACAGAGTGTTTCCACCTTTTCCTTGGGAAGATTCGCTCAGTCAATAATGGCTTTGCCGCTGTTAGACTGTTTTGAAATGAATTTGGCTTCACCAGGGAAAGCAAAAATAGAAATGTTGAACCCTATTTGAAAAATCTTAAATGATCCACGTTGCCAGTGGTGTAATCATAGATGATTGTGAATCCGTTACAAGCAGTCGCAATCCGTTCAAAGCTGACCCGGTAGGGATTGATATACATAGCTATTTTGTGTATAATGCTGAAAATATGAAAAAAGAAAATCTCATAGGCAAGATAAAAGATAATGAGGGACTTGAGTGAATTGGCACTGTCTCTCATTTCCCTGTGTGAGAGAAGCGACTTGGAATAGAATAGCTCTGGTCATCAGGTCCCTATGCAGTACTTTCCACACCATTTACATTGCTATGAACTGTTTGTTTGTGGCATGCTCAGGAGGGCAGAGATGGAAACACTCTTGAGGTTGCCAGAGGGAAGTGTGAATCTCTGTCTCTCTCTCCCTCTCCCTCTGTGTGTGTGCGCGTGTGCGTGTGCGTGTGTGTGTGTGTGTGTGTGCGTGCGTGTGTGTGTGTGTGTGTGTGTGTGTGTGTCTGCATTCATATGCCTGTGTCCGAGTGTGTGTGCGTGTGTGCGTGCGTGCGTGTGTGTGTGTGATTTCCCGCAGGAAGCTGATATCTGAGGTGAGA
>OMOV01090581.1:0-11496 GCA_900312565.1 Beryx splendens
CCAGTCGGTAACGTTCTAACAATGTCGTCTAGCGCGAAGATGTCGCGTTTTCGCGCAACGCAAGCAGTCCTAATCCTTTACCGTGAGCAGAAAATAAACTCTCCCGTCCGCCAACCTAGCCGTTATCCAGCGGGATGCGTCATTTTAAAATGACACACACTACTGTATCACAGTGTTATCTAATGGCGTCTGGGCTCCGTAGATCTCCGGTTGCGCCCCTCTCCCCTCACAGCTCAGAACCCGCCCACAAATACTATCTACATGATGTCATCAGAAGCCAACCGTTTCTCCAAAAATGACTAATTCATGCATCAATTGGCTTAGGACGATGTCCATACTGAAGAACGACAGATATTCATCTCCCACCACCTCTGCCCTACAATTTCGACAACAACCTAACAAACAATCGGATCGTCTTCAGCCCAAGACGCGCTAGGCGACAAAAAAACGACCGGGCAGTGTCACAAGTGGCCATGGATCATGTCTCCTCTCCGGGAAAATGACAGTGACCTTTTCGCTGCATCCCTCTGATTTCCACAACCGTTTACGATCATTGCCGTTGACGGGAACGGGAACGGGCTCGGTCGCCCCAAATCTAATCTACCGTCCCAAGTTATTTCAAACAAACCTGTCGGACAACAGCAGTGTAGCGGAGCCGTCTCAGTGCGCATGCGCGAGGGGCTGCGGTTCAGACTGATCATTGTGCGAGTGGGGGAGGGTCAACACATGTGAACAGGCAGCAGCCAGCCTACCTCAACATATGATGTCAAAGGGATTTCTACAGACATATTTATAGACAGATATGACGGCAATCGATTTACCATGGAACAATAAAACTCACTAAAATAGCGAGAATTATTTTTTCAATGTGAACTGTGTGTGTGAAACCATGTCCAGTGATATAGTAGTAAATAAATCAAAAAGGTGGGTAAACTACGACCATCAGTTTAAAAAACCGACCATTCTACAGAGAAAAATCAATGACATTTTCAGACAAGCATTGATTTAGGGTTTTTTTTCCCCTTAAAAGAGTCTATACTATGATTTCATTTCATTCAGATTCATGTCAGCCTAAAAGATGGGTAACCTGGGTTAAGGTGGATTTATCCTCGGAATAGACCACATCAATTATACCAGCGTAGTTTGCATGCTTGCATTTTGACTCCAAGCCAAAACCGGACTGTTTTACAATCCGTGCAATACTGATGTTGGGAATATTTCCCCGTGTTTTGTAGCCTGTGCTCTCCCTTTTCTTTGTCCGTGTTTAATCTCGCTGGTCAGTGTTTCATAGGTTATCCCTGCCGAGCGCCACTTCAATAAAGGAAAATACTGCTCTTGTGTAAGGAGTTACATAACAGCTTAGTTGCCTCCTACCGCGTTGGGTAGCGGATTTAGGTGCTCATTTTCAGCCATGCCAGTGGGCTCCCGGTGAATTAAAGGGATATTTAGCCTAACACAACATTTTTGTTTGTTTGTTTTTATTTTAGGCTCATTATGTGCTCAACACCCAATAATAGGCCTACTTCAGAGTAATGATGTACTGTCATGACTGGCCTACATTCAACGGCTTGGTCTTCAGTGTCTACTTTGTGGAAGCCAGGGAGAAGTCAGGTGTATTTTGTGTGTATTGTCCCTTTATGTCTATTTATAGATCTGAACTGAGTGAGCCAATCAAATGTAAAATGACTGATCCAGTCAAATGTAAGCCAATGCTATGTATACATTTATAACTGTATATACGTTTAATACCAGTAAGAAGCTTTGTAGTGATTAAGCGTAGTGTATAGACCTATGTGGTATATTTATAGGCCTATATGCACTGTGATAAGTTTACTGTACTGCACTGCCTCCCAGTAAACTAGTTCATTAACAGGCAAAGATTGTCCTAGGCTTTTCCACCGCGAGAGGAAAAGGATGAAACACAGGAGGGAAATTAACTAACAATTAAACAAAACTTCCTGGTGAGAACATTCCCCCCGCTGACTCAAGTTTCACAAAACAGTGAGGATAACATGAGCATAACGTCATCAAAAACAGCACATTGTGTATGCATTTCAGTCTGCTGCACGATTTGTTATTTTTAAAAAGTGAAGCAACTCTATACAATGGCTTTCTTATGAATTACATAACGTGTGTTTAGCTCGACACATAAAATTCAAGTTTTCTACTGTCCTGTGTCCGAAGTGTCTGCATGAAACATCATCTATAGTCCAGCACGAGAGCAGAGCGTCGCTGACACAAGCCTGGAGGAACGACTTTCGTGGACGCGCATTTCGAGCGGCCACGGCGCCCCTGTAAAGTCGGGCTTGTAGCCCCGCAGGATGTGGAGGCGGAGCTCAGGTTAGTAGTTGGGAGGGGGGCTCGTGGAGGAGGCGGAGTCTCGGCAGTCCTGCCAGGGCCGCCATTTTTGCAAAGGGAAAAGAGACTGGTTAGAGGGGATCTAATTTCTAACAGTCGGCGTAGGTAGGGCACAGTTTTAACGGTTCCGAACTGACTCCAAGTCAAAATTGAGTCCATATTTACCACCGGAGGCAAGGATTTTTGACAGGAAAGGACTCTTTATAGGGCAACAACAAATACAAACATTTTAAAGCGTTGCTAGTGATCCGCAGTGTGTGGACAGAAGTATTGTTTTGGTTGTGGAGGCTCTGTGGATAGCGACGGGGGTCTCACCCAGGTCCCCTTATTCGTTATTCAAGTTTTCTAGAGTGGACATAAACGGTAAGTAAACTGCATTAGACGCTAGTTGTAGGGTGAATCAAAATGCGATCTGAAATGCTATTGTTGGCTTAGGTAGCTGCTTGGTTACTTGGCTAGGCATCATGCTGATGCTGGCTAACGTTAGTTGTAGTACCAGCTGAGTTTAGCCTGCTAGCTAGCTGATTAAGTTAACACCGTTAGCTCGTGGTATACATGTAGCTATGCCCATTTTCGTTTGAATATAACATAACTAAAATGTTACAACAGCTAGCCAGGTGACGTTAGTTCTCAATGTGAGTTTGAAGTTGGCTAGCGTAACGCCAAGAGAAACATCACTTGCTAGCTAGCGCATGCTACTAGCTCAGATTAGCTTGACATACTGAATAGGGCTCTGACTTTTTGCTGATAGTGTGGCAATACACGAGACGTCACACGCTAACAGTTAGGGGGTAAATAATATAATAGTGAATATTCTTACTTGACCATACAGTTAGAGCACCGTTATCACTAATTATACTTTATGAGTCGACGAAAACGCTGCAATTAGGTTAATTTATCTCTTCTAAAGCTATCGGAACGGAAAGTATGTTTTGTTCCAGCATATAGGCAGTCATCAACAGTTAGCCAGCCCATAGAAATGTAGCATCAACGTTATTCCTACGCTGAGTTTGTGTGATAACCATATAAAGGGGGCATTTGGGGTTTAGATTATCCAGCTAGTTTGACACAGTGACACCGCAGGCCATATTGCGCACGGTTTCATGCGTTTGTTTAGTGTTGGTGAAAATAACTCGCTTGACGGTTATCTAACGTTACCCGCTCTATTTCCAACCAATTCAGTATAAGTCTACAGTTTGAGTGTATATTCGACCCCTTGCATACAATAGCGGTTAGCAAACGTGCTAGGTCTGTTTGGCTAGCTTACAGTACTTAAATACCATGTTTGTAACACCATGTCACCCAGCGTGAAAACATTAGATTTTAGTTACACTTGAATCTGTCTTGTTAGCCCCAGTCCTGCTCACCCCGAGCAGAGAGCATTATTTCCGTTTAGAGAAATGTCATACAATGCCACTGTTCAAAGCCAGAGGACAAGGAGCTGTTGTATGCATGTAAACAGAAATACGAAGATATTTGATCTATTATCATAACGTTAGTCAAGTTCAAAGCGAGAGCAGCTGTTGAAATAAGTGCCTAACGTTAGTTAACAGCGAAGCTCGCAGAGCTTTTGCCAAATCGCAATTGTGTTAAAATGAAATACGACTGGACCTATCTAACGTTAATGTTAGTAGAGAAGCTGGCGACTTGTGAGTCGACTCTCTTATTTTGTTATCATCGGGTTTAAAACGCATTTCGTGATCACTTAATTTAGATTCAGGGTGTATGTGGTTCAAATGCTGCAAGTGTGGGGGAGGGGATACTCAATTTGGGTATAGCTAACTCGCCCAGTCATACATTTTTTTAACTTCAAGCCGATGAGCGAATTATATTGTTAGCAACGCTAGCCAACACGAACTACCCTGTCGCAGTTAACTATTTTACCTGCCATAAATATGAATGTAAAGGCGGGTTGGTTTGCTCAGAGCACCGAGCTCACTACACTGATGTTGCTCGCTCTTGTCTGTGACGAGCCATGTAATCCACTTCATTCGTGTCGGTTCTAGCTTACTTCGCTAACTTTAACCTACCACGCATTATGTTGTTAGCTTGCGCTTGCTACTGTTAGCTTCATAGTTTCCACTGTTGGTAATTACAGGCCAAAATCAATTGAATATGTCTACTATCGTCGTGTCTGACGTTGCCGGTTTCGCGACTAGTATTGCTTTCTTGCGATCGGTTACAAACTGGTGATTACTTAGTACTTAGCTAGTTGCCTGGATAATCTGAATGGATGGTGTTATATCTAGCATGCGCTACATCTCGAGAGGCCATTGCCGAGCATAATTGTTAGCCCATTAGCTTACTGGTTTACTTTCGACGAGTTCACAAAAAATCCTAATGATAACAACACAGAGACTGTACCGACAGAGTGATACTTAAGGTAGAGTGTGTGAAAGAGACGATTGATAGCATTCTTGGGGATTTTCTTCTCATGGCGAGGCTCCCCTGGCTACACGATTGTCTCGCTGTCCTTAGAAAAGCGCTATGAAAATGGCGACTGGACTAGGGTGTTGTGGTAACATAATAGCAACGTTATACCCTCCACACCCCTATCGGTAGAACTGACTGCAGCGCCGACATACTCACTGGAAAGCAACTACACAACACATGATTTTTATTTTAGTTAAAGTCAGGAATAACAATAACGCCACAAACGTAAAACAATAGATCATGCTTCGCTCGCCACAAACCATGCTCTTTTGACTGTTTAACATTAGGAATCACTGACCCTATTGTGCCCTTTATCAAAACGGATAGCATGGTAGCTCTCTAATATGCGTCACGTTATATGCCATTGCTTGCATTCTGTGTTGTAATATTGGCTGTTAGGACGTGTGGGTTATTGTCAACGAAAATTAGCCATAGTGTTGGCATATTAGGCAACATCAGCACTGCTGATTTTTGAATCTGACAGCACTATTGTCAGAATGTATGTGTTGCACAAACACATACAAATACAGCTATTTGTTTACAAAAACAGTTTATTGTAACCCCACTCTTGCCACATACCAGCTTTCTGAAATAATTTTAAACATTCACTATTAACAGTAAAATATTTTGACTGTATCCCTCATACCCATGGCAAGCATTTACTCTTAACTGATTTCCTTGCATCCCCTCTGGTGTTATAGAATTGCACTGAATGTTGTATTGAAACATTTGGGGTTGTGGGGGTAAGCGATCAGTTCTGGTGGTTAATAATTAGTAGTTGTTTAAATGTGGGTTCAGCTGGTTGTTTTGATCCATGTAGTGAAGTAGGGAGTAGAACAAGAAGGTCACAGACAGGGATAGGTTGGATGATTTCTTTGCATTCGTCTTAATGACTATTGGCTGCGACTTAATCCACATAATGAATAACCCATCTTGTGAACTCTATTTTCATGGCAAGTGTGTTTCAGTGGAGAAGTTTAGTCACTTTATTCAATTCCAGTAGTAAATTCTTGTTAAATTAATAAATTTGGAACTTTTGTTGATTGTGTGGTGTGGCTGGCTGCTTACCTGAGTCCTGTAATGAGTGTTTGGGGGTTGGGCCCGACAGGGTCAGTTTGAAACAACAGCTGTGAGTCTGTTACTCTCCATCGACATTGACAAAGGCCCCCTACAGTCTGTATGCCCTTCCCCCTTGAGGTCCTCACAAGCCCACAGCCAAGTCCTGTCAGGAAAGCACTCCTCAAACGTTGGGTACGAAAATGAATGGTCAACTTTGTTTGGTTTTCTCTGCTCCTAGATGAGATGGTATAAGTTGTTTGAGGCCAGGGATCCCATTTGAACTTTCCCACCTTTGACACACTCACCACTGTTCCATGTTGCATGTCCTAAATGGGAATGTCCTCATGTTGTACGCCATGAATATACAATTTGTCACTGCTACCATTAAATGTCATGTAACCATAGCACCATCTAATAGAGAATGTAAACATTTAAATATGCAGGGAACCAAATCGAGGCTAGGTTCCAGCCTACCATTGTAAAGCACTCGGGCTCTCACAAGCCCTGCGGTGGTGTGACACAGCTCTGTCCTTTCCTCGTAGTCGGCCTGTGGGACAAGCTGGAGACATATCCATGGTGCAAACTTTGGCACGTTCTTCTGCTCAAATGCCTGTTCATGACTGTTGCCAAGCATGCCTTTTTCCTTCTTCCTTTCCCTCAGTGTTTGTGTTAGATGAATCAAGAGAAGAAAGATTTCAACACTAGTGAATCTAATCGTTGTGTTCACTGTCTTTTGAGTCCTCTTCAGTTGCATTGTGGACCAATTATCAAAGGCAAATATGTGGTTTTCATATGAGCTGTTCTGTGAGGAAACTATCATCGCCCTCACAGCTGACTGGTACTCTTAAGACTGATGAATCTGCCACACACAGGTGCTAGTTAGGCTACCATAGGATCCTTCCCGCTGCATGACATAGGCCTCCAAAACTCCTCCCTCTCTCTTCTCTGTGGAATAGGCTACCAGGAGTCATCCAATCGCAGGTGGCTATATGATTAATTGTTGATATTTCCCCATATCATATACACCACTCACCTAGGTCAGAGCCACTTGGAGGGTCTTCACAGCTTCAGCTTCTCTTGGGAAGCAGCCTAGAATTGGTCCATTGTCAGATCAAGTGTTGACAGGAACTTTGTGATAAGCAAAGTTACTTGTTACTCATGGACATGGCTCGGGTAGCAACAGCAGTACAGCAAAGGGTCTCCATCTTGTGTGGAGGGGTTATGAATACTAGATGAGTGAGGGCCCTACTGTGCCTAATCAGAGGCTGCTACATAATACACAAAATCCCCAGCCACCTAGCTCTTCCTCTTAAAGGAACAGAGGCCTCTGCCCTGAAACTGATTAAGTATTCTCGCTTTCTTTCTTTAGGTATTTATGTTTGTTATTTAATGGCATCTGGCTTGATTCCAACAACATTACTACATTGCTACGTTGCTGTGGCCATTTGAAGTTTTTGCCTCTCCTCAGTCCATACCTATCTCTGTCTCCAGGATCATACAGCTGACAGCTGTAAATACCTGACTGTCTGTATGTGTGCCTGGTTGCATTAAGCAGCAAAGTGTGTGTTTGCTTGCTGTGTTGACAGAGATGGAAGGGAGGTGAGCTGCCCCCCTTCCCATAGGGATAGAGCAGTGTGTGGCAGGTGGCAGGGAGACATGGCAGTCTCCAATGACGTACCTTTCCTTTCACCCTAACCCCTAGACAGACACTCAGACACACAGAAAACTAGTGTGCAAAGTGCAAAACTTTAAGTGTGTTCAGTGGAGAGAGAGGCACAATAAAAAAGTCAAGCAAGTGCAAAGGATATCTATTGCTGTATTGACAGATTGATAGGGCAGATGAAGGCCACAGTCGCATCGACTTTCTCTGTGCCGCTCTCCTCCTTCACTTGGAAGAGCACCCCTTGTTTTTGTGTTCCTCCCCATCCCCAGACAATAGACTCAACCCTGAAACAGTAGCATCTCTGTTTAGGTAGTGGAGCCTCACCCTATGGGGCTAAGCTGTGTGGCTGTGGCCATGGCTCCAGTGCTCTCACTTGTGTGGTGCCCAGACCCTGAGAGACCCACAGACAAAGCTGCCTGGCTCTGAGGCCCAGCACAGTCACGTGGCATCCCAGCTGGGAGGAGGAGAAGCCAGGGCTCAGGTGACCTGTTTTTGTGCTGCTAGCTGGGCCGTAACGGATCCCTCTTTAAACTAGCAATCTACCTCCCCAACAGGTGGCCTCAGGGCTGAGGCTGCTGAAGCTGCAGCCCTGCTACTTCTCCCTAACCTGCTTCCTTTTGCTGTGCTTTTGCTGCAGCTATGTTACACTAATGCTCATTGGTAGTGGCGCAAGGCAGGCTGGGAGTTGGAGCAGGATGGGAGGAGAAAAACGGGATGTGGCGTCAATGTAGGTGATGTAACGTCACTGTGAGCCAGGCGTGAAATCAATCATGGAGTGCTGCCGTAATGGGACCTGAGTGGCTTTTACTGTATAGCCCTTATTGCCCTGCAGATGATGATTAACCCCTCCCCATTTTCTCTGGACATATGCATGCGCATAGCTCACATTTTAGTTAGCTGCACAATGCATTCTCAAAGTGCTGTAATTAGCGGCCAGCTGCGTATGCGCCTGCCTGGCGCAGTCCAGTGATCAGGGTAGTTCTCCAGATCCAAGGGACAACATCATGTATATCGGCCTTCACAAGGCTCAGTCACACAAAAATAGACAGAGAATCAGCTTAACGTGAATTAGTGAGTTTGATGTTGTCAGTCATCCCTGTCTAATTTAAAAATGTTGAGTGGAGCTCTGTCTTGACCACACATAGCCAGGCTGTGATACTCAGTGAGCAGGAGAGAGAGGGAGACAGAGAGATGGTGCCCCAGGGGTTCTCCTGAACCGACATTACTCAGACTACAGGAGGGCTGCCCCAGCTCTGTTGCCAGACCCGTCTAACTGACTTTAACTCACTCACTCCCTGGCTGTTTGAACTGAGCACATAGGATACTGAGAGTTTTGACTTTCTTGCCTTGTTTTATTGGGATGATAGCTCCTGCAGCTTTTCACTTCAATAATCTAATATTACAACCATATTAAAGATTGTGAAGCTGCAAAACAATAAAGTAGACTATCTTTACACTTGGCTAATGCAGTCCAGTGCAGCATGTGACAAACTGCTTGTGCCACTGTTTTTAGTGACTTCATGCCCTGTGTGTTATGGGCATGTAGTGGAGACTTGAGTGCCTCCTGTACTTCCTCTTTCTCTGTCAGCTGGCTGTGCTGCTGGCCCTCAGCCATTATTGTTTACTGGTTGCTGGGTAGGGTGTTCTGCAGAGCAGGGACATGAACGGCACAACACCACTGTCTCCTAATCATCTGCCTGTAAGTGTACCCTAGACATTAGTCTTTACAGTCTGTTGAGCCATTGGTTTTCACTAGCAACATCACAGTTCCTCTTATGAGTCCACTCTCTGCTCTCAATGGCCACTAGTGTTTCTTGTGCAGACACACACATCCATATCCCCTGCTGTATTGATGTATGACTTCACCTTCAGTGCTGGAGTGCAGAGGGAGAGCTGGCAGGCATGGGCACAGTGATTTATGAAGGACAGGGCACATGCGATGTGTCCTACTGTGGGTACTGTAAAAAAGAGGGCTAGGCCTACATTCCATCTGGGTCGCGCTTCCTGTGTACATGACTATATTAGTTTGAGTTTGTTTTATTTGTGTATTCACAGGCTGAGTCACTGCAGCCAGCTATGAGGATGGTGTGAAGTCACGTCAGCTTGGCAGGGGGGCAGTGGGATTCAGTTGGAATCCCTTACTTTCTCTTGCTCCTCCTACTTACCAAAAACATAATCTGCCGAGACTTGGCTGTGAAAACGAGAATGAAAACAATGTTACACATACAGCAGTGGTAATAAACTGGGGAGAAAGGGAAGCTGTTGTGAGTAGCTGTATGGTGTGGGTTTTCCCTCACCGACTTCAGTGCGGTTCTGTCTTAAAAGGAGAGTTATTCCCCACACAATGACGTGACTGTGTCCCCTCGCTGAGGAGGGAGGAGAAATGAGAGACTGGGTTACGTTATGTGCTCCACTCCGCCACCCAGAGTCCACCCAGGTCCAGGCTGTGTAGCGTCACTGTCAGACAGACCCCATGTACACCTCCCCCACACTGCTGCCTTCTGAATTCAAGGGGCGGTGGATGATTTCTAAAGCTCCCTACAGTGCAAGGAAATCTGTGCAGAGAGAGGACATGAAAGGTGGAGACAGTTTTACAGGAAGAACTAGAGAGCCACAGCAAACCTAGCAAACTACTTCCATCTTGTGGCTTGTGTTTTGCTATTACCAATTTTTGCTGCGTGTCTCCTTCAGTCTTAGTCCTCTTCTACTCACCCTCCCCTATGCATATTCCCCATTTTCCCCACCCCTCGCTCCTCTCTTCGGTTTCCATAACAGCTGTGGATGTGGCCAAAGGTGGCTTTAAATGGTCTCTCCCGGCCTCCTTGTAATTAGGAGCTGTTTCTGCGGCACTCCCCTTCCCCTCCGCTCTGCTTTGCTCTCTCAGGTTTATTTAGGAAGTGCACAGAGGAGGGAGAGAAATCCGGCTGGGCGGGGTGACTGGGCACAGGAAGGGGGGGGTGGTGTTTTTTCTCCTCCTTTTCTTTTCCTTTTTTTGGCTGCGTTTCTCTGGTGTGACGGACAGCTCTGCTAAAGGAAGTGGGAGGAGTCGGCAGAGGCAGTCACAGCGCAGCTCAGATTTAGTCAGGAATGCTGCTGTACTGTACTTGTTTTCTTTTTTTCCACCCCCCTTTTGTCAGTCTTGACTGTGTCTGGCCGCAGCGCAGTGCCTGTGTGTGTTTGCACGCTGCTGCTCTGAGAGCCTCCTTGTAGAGGAATGTTTGTATGGACAGGGTGGGGGTTATCTGTCTGATGTATGTGTGAATGTGAGCTTGTGTGTGCATTCCTTAGCAGTGACAGCAGGATTCCCTGGATGAAGCGGAGACAGACCTATTGGATGTGGGAACAGACGGCCCACTTCAGAGGGAAGCTATTTACCAGCACTAAAACATACTGGGCTTTTCAGATAATACAAAAGCGAGGATTTGTCATCTCAGTGTTTTTCGGCCACCTGCCCCATCCTTGTTTAAGGAAAGTGTTCTGGTTACAGTCAGCTACCATCGTGAAATGTCCCTGCTTGTGATAAAGCTCTGCTATTTAACCAAAACATTTTACACCCAGAATCAGACTTGTAAATAAGTCCCCCAGAATACTGCTGAAAAAGTATATGAGAGTTTGTGAGCTAATTGTCCCAGTAGAAACCTTGGATGACATACATAGACACAAAGGGGTCTTCGCTCTCCTATTAATTAGGCCTGGAGCTGACAGCTGTCGTGTCTGTGAGCTTCTGACCAGTGCTGTTGGCTCTACTCTCCATGGCATGGACATGTTGATGTTGGCAAATCACTGTAAAAAGTCCAATAATTTCTAACCCTAAAAACATCTTTGCCGTCATTTTAACAAAATATACAGTTTTTATGCACCCACATTTTCACTGCATCTAGCGTCTGTCTTAACTGTTTGGTAATCCGTTTACAACAGAGAGACAGCGAATCACACACTGGAGGTGACCATGTGTGTAAATTGTGTTCGACAGAAGCTACAAC
>OMOV01090586.1:0-10568 GCA_900312565.1 Beryx splendens
AACCAGCACCCTGCACATTGACCAGCCAGGTCAGCCCCGGGAGTCTGGATGGATTAGCGGATATATCTACACAAGATAACGTCAGATAATTCATCCAGATTCCCGGGCTGATCAGGCTGGTAAATTTAGGGAATGGGAATCGCGACACCTTGGGCGGGCTGAGGCAAGTAGGGATCCCCCCCCAGGATGGCTTGGCGTGCAATAGGTGCCGGGTAAAACACTGACAATTATGAACAACAAAAATAACAAAAATAACAGGAGAGAGCAAAGAGAAACACACAAAAAGGAAAGTGAGGCGGCATGCGGGGATGAAAACGGGGTGGGAACAGTGCTAAAAATCCAGGGACGAGGACAGCAGTTGAAAATCAGCGTCAGGGTGGGAACAGCGGCAGGGAAGGGCGGGGCAAGCACTGACAACGAAGAGCCAGGGTTTCACTGTACACAGAGCTCAAGTTGGCAAGTGGGCCTCTTTCGATGTTGATCATTGGACGTAATCTCGAAACCAGCTCTGCATTCATTCTCTGTTCTTGGCTCCCTCATTTCAGGGAGCAGCTGGTGATGCCGGCACCAAGGGTGGGCCAGGACCCAGTGGAAATCGTGGGCAGAGGGTGAGTGTTGAAACACCAGTCAGATTACGTTTGCCTCTCTTAGTCATAGGGTTGAACAATCATATTCAAAATGCTACATTCTGTATGGTTTCACACAACAAATGCACTGCCTTTTTCATATCCAAATCCTGCCTGGTAAACACATCCTAACACTTAACTCCCTCAGCAGTGAGTTAAATGTGCGGCCACATTAATGTTTATATACGTTTTTTCAGGGCCATCTTTGATTACAGTGAACCTTTGAAGTCAAGCTCTTTTAGAATGATTATATGTTGAATAATTGTAAAAGCTAAACCTCTGGTTAATTCCTTCCAGGGCGTTTCAGGGAATATTGGTACACACGGACAGAAGGGAGAGGTTGGATACCCTGGGCCTTATGTAAGTAACATTCTTCCATTTGTATATATGCTGAGTAAATTCCATATGAATTACATAAGGCAACCACAACACCTAATGCACTGGGTGTTTATAATTTACAATATACGATCTTGAGTGGGCTGTTTTTGCCTTCTCTATGGCACATAATATATTCTGTACAACTACATATTGCTGAGTTGTTTAAATAATTTCACACAAATAAATACAAGAGCTTCATCATCCATGGGTCTTTGTCCAGCCATATCCAGCTGTTAACACAAGTGTTTCTGTTCCCATAGGGTGAGAAAGGACCGAGAGGACCAGGCGTTGTGGTATGTACTACATTTACTTACTTACTACATTTATCGAACTCTGAAAAATTGTATTGGATGAAGACAGTAAAACTAATGTCTGGTATCTTTCCTGTTTCACACATCTGTTTCCAATTGCCTCTTTGTCCCCAGCAATGTGACCTGGTCAAGAAGATCAGAGATAACTGTCGTAAGTATAATGTGAAAGCTATCAACAGTGCAATATTGCCATATTTTTTTTTATCCATAAGTGAAGAGAATGTCTAATCACTTTTTGTTTCCTTTTCTTTACCAGCTTGCTGTTATGGTAAGTAAATTAAAAAACGATGACAGTTTTCAGCAGAAAAAAACTATGCACATTAGTATTTAGCGCTAGACCGTAGTAAAATAATTATTTGAAATGCTTCTCAAAGTTTGTTTGAGTCAACCTGAAGTGCCAGGTCGGTGGAGTTTGCCTTTTAGTACAATTCTGTTTTTATGTAGGCAAGTTATCCTTCACTGAACATTTTTATGGTAGCTTTCAGACCACATTCTCTGTCTGGATGAATTTGGCATGGTGCTAAATATCAATACATGTAACAAAAACAAATACATTTGCATATACTATGTGACCTAGGTCTGTTTAGCACTAATGCATACTATAGAGTTCACAATCCTCCATGTGCGCACAACTAGGTCAGGTGGAATGCCCTCTCTACCCCACTGAGCTGGCCTTTGCCCTGGATGTCTCTGATGTCGCTCGCCCTGCCTTCAACAACATGCGTGACACAGTCCTCCGCCTGGTCAACGACATCACCATCGCTGAGAGTAACTGCCCAAGAGGAGCGCGCGTTGCTTTGACCCTGTACAACAATGAGGTGACCACGGAGATCCGCTTTGCTGACGCACTGAAGAAACGTGCCCTGGTGCAGCGCATTGAGGGATTGCAGACCCTGCAGACCCGCAAGCAGCGCAGTTTGGAGGGAGTCATGAACTTCGTGGCCCAGAACACCTTCAAGAGGGTGCGCAGTGGCTTCCTCATGAGGAAGGTGGCCATCTTCTTCGTCCATGGAGGAGTGAAGGACACCCAGCCTATTAGTGCTGCAGCCCTCCGCCTCTATGATGCTGGAATCGCCTCTGTGTTCCTGGTCAACCGTGAAGACAAACAGCTCGCTAGAGCACTGCAGGTAAAAAAAATACTCAACAGGGTAGATTATAGGCAGCAGGTTCATATAACAATATGTATTTACAGCATCTTTCTTGACTTTGACAATATTACAATGTACACTCTATTTTCAACATTTCATTGCCTCCTCTTTATACATCAGATCAACAACACAGCACTGGCCCAGGTCATTGTCCTGCCCAGTCCTGGAAGTGCACAGTACAACTCAGTCATCCAAAAGGTTAAGAACTGCCATGTGTGCCTGGGTAAGAGCTTTACTTAAGTGCACTAAAAATGGTATCATACTAATGCGGAACATAGTTTTTATTACCTTGTGTGACCAAAACTGTACTACAATACATCCCAGGAATATAACAGCTCATTGACTCGAGAAACACTGAACAATCATAATACTTCCATTGTTACCTAATTGGAAACACATTGCCTCCTTGTAGCAGTGAAAGTTGCATGCAAACCGAAAGCAGCTTTGCAAACAAATCCAGTTAGATGTAAATCATAGCAAGACAAAATGTCAAATTCTGTATTTTCCTCCTTAGACTTCTGCTCTCCAGACCAAATGTGCGACTACGTGCCCCCATCAGCCACCAGAGACAGGAGGTCTTTCGCCACTGATGTGGACATCGACATGGCCTTCGTCATGGACAGCTCTGAGTCCACCTACCCCACCTTCTTCACTGAGATTAAACGCTACATTGCGTACATTGTGGAGCAGCTACATGTGTCTTCCAATCCCACATTGTCCATTCACCATGCCAGAGTGGCCGTGGTCCAGCAAGCACCCTATGAGTTCCTCCGCAACAACAGCGGCTCTCCCATCCACGTGGATATCGGCCTGACCGAGCACCGCTCGGCTCAGGATATCATCAACTTCCTCCTGGAGAAGACACCGCAGCTAGAGGGCGGTCGGGCGCTGGCAGCAGCCATCGAGCAGACAGTGGAGC
The DNA here is from genome assembly GCA_900312565.1 of Beryx splendens. Taxonomy (NCBI): domain Eukaryota; kingdom Metazoa; phylum Chordata; class Actinopteri; order Beryciformes; family Berycidae; genus Beryx; species Beryx splendens. The sequence continues at coordinate 3,383 of OMOV01090586.1, forward strand.
AGGTGTTCGAGAGGTCGCCGCTCCAGCGTGACCGGAAGGTACTGATGCTGTTTGTGACAGGAGGCGTGGAAGAAGAGGAGGAGCAGCTGTTGCGTGTGGCCACTGAGGTCAAGTGCAAGGGCTACTTCCTGGTCATCATGGGTGTGGGTGGGAAACTGAGTGCCGGAGACGCCCGTGTCTTGTCACGCATGGCCAGCGAGCCGTCGGATGTCTTCTTCAAGAGGCTGGACAGCATCTCACACTTTTATGACAAACACATCCAGACCTTTGGCCAACTGATGCCAAAGTATATCAGCAGTAAGTTTAACATACATCTGTCAGTGTGCTTTTAAAAATGCCTCTTATGCGCATGTATTTACCATTGTGGACAATTTTTACTTTATGCCATTATGACCATCAGTTTGTCCATTACTTGTGTTTTTCAGTTGAAAATGCTTTCTACATGTCCCCTGAAGTCGCCAAAAACTGCAAGTGGTTCCAGAATGATGAGCCATTCAAAAACCCCTTTAAGTCATCACACGTCCAGGAGTAAGCGTTTTTGATTATTTTTATTTTTGAATCCCTGTAAATACTGATGTTGCAATTCACTAATTATTTGTATATTCATAGGAAACATCAAAAACACCAGGAAAATAACCAAGCGGTCCATCAAAGAAAGCACAAAGGTAAGATCATAAGCTTACTAAATTTAACTTTCATACACTATCACAGCAGCAGATGGCAATTTAAAGTGTTTCACTTGGCTACATTTCCATTTGCTTCAGTGTGACTGATGCATAGTCAACCTTGAATAGTAGCTGCCCCAGAAAGCACCACTGTTCACAATTCATTTGTTATTGTGTAAAAACGAAAAGGCAAATGAAAAATAATATTATGTTAGTCACATTGCTACATGCATATACTATATGTTTCCTTTTTTTGGACGTGAGGGTGACGGATCGCCAATATCGGTGCTTCATCATAAACTCATATCAGTGCTGCAAAGAAAATGTTCAACTAAAGCAGCATATTCCTTGCAGTCATTTTCAGAACATAAAAATATTCGCAAGAAGATAAGGACCAGGCAGGATGCTTTCTGTTTGTTTGCTGTCTTGCCTCAACACCACTATCTTACCCCCTCAGAAACAGATGAGCTACACGCCACTAACATCACCTCCAGCAGCTTGAAATTGCGTTGGTCCAGCCCAGATCCCAAGGTCTTGGTCTACTTTGAGGTGGTGGTGACTCGGTTGCGTGACCATGCCCTGGTGCTGAAAACCAACGTGTCAGGGACGGAGCTCGCTGTCGACAACCTGGAGAGCGCCCAGTCGTATCACGCTGTGGTCACGGCCCACTCTGCCCAAGGTCACATTGTCTCCACCTACAAGGGCATCATCACTACCAGTAAGTCCATAAACCGCATGTGTACGATTAGTTTGTACGCTTAATTTTTTTATCCCATGTGATCCCGCTCTTAAAGGCTAAAAACCTTTGTTCTCAAGCCAAAAAATTAAATAACAAAGCAGTATTAGTACATTGGATAGTGACCTCTTCATTAGACTAGCTATGCTCATCTCTATTGTGAAAATATGACTTTATTGTTCGTGTCAATTATAGGCTAGCATCACTCAAGATCCCCTTGAGGGGGTGAGAGGGTTGAAGTTGAAGTTTATTTTGAACATGTAAAAAAAAACATGTAAAAGAAAGCAAAATGGTCAAACAGAAAATAATAAAATTACACAAACAGAAAGCATAACGCAAAACAAAGTTGTCAAACACACTTTGACAACGTTTCACAGAACGTTTCACGTTGAAAGTCTTCAATACTCTTCATCAATCTACACCAAAACAAATCCCTGTGCATTTATTGTTCTTGGCAATTGAAATCACTCTGATTCTGACAAATACCATAACCTCATACTGAACCATGACATTACTGTACCAGCTCCATGACTGCTTGTTCCACTTTGACAGAAGCAGCAGTGCACAAGCCAGCCAGCCAAGCCACTGGTATTGCAAACACCACACCCCTGGACAAACCAGAGACTGGTGAGTGACTCAGACTGTGTGTGTGTGTGTGTGCGTGCATGCGTGTGTGTGTGTGTGTGTGTGTGTGTGTGTGTGTGTGTGCACATGTGTATGTATACAGTTTGTGTGCATGTGATGCTTTTGATTGCTTTTATCTGCATTCCATGATTCTGAATCGGCATAACCTGTTAAATTGATTAACATTTTTTTCATTACCTGATAGAAGGCATGTATGTAAAATAATGCTTATATACATTGGTTCCTCTTATTTGGACACTGAGGAAAAAATTGTGTTTTTAATTAATTTGGACATATTTATCATTTCTCTATTTCAGGTATGTGATTAAAAATTGCATTACTTTGTACTGCTCATAGCATCCCATTCAGTTTGAGTCACTTAAATATCATACAGACATCTTCATCAGTCTGAAGTGATATCTCATCTTTGTGTGTTGTTTGCCGGGAAATAGTTCCCATATTCTTTACAAATTAACTGCAGTATCAGTATCAGTATAGCTGTATGTTTTTTGTATCCTCTGATCCCTGACCTCATCAGAATATGACCTTAAAGTTAATGGTACCCTGTCCTAAATCATAATAATAAAACAGCACTGCAAAGGGAAATGGACAATGGGTGAAGTAAAATGAACACCCCAAAAAGGGTTAAATAAGTTTTTTTCTTCGAACTTTTGTGCAGCAGGCCATTCGATTTTCTCTCCACATTTTCCTGGTGCTTTTTCTGCTAATGATCTCAATAGAGTTGTGTTTGGCTGGTTTCACAGGCAGTATATACAGTATGTTACCCAAATAAAACCTGATAATATGGTTCAACTGCACAGCTCAAAGCACAGAAAGAACACTTTGTAGTAATGCAGCCATATTTCAACTTAACTACTACACAAATGTGTTCTTAATCAACGCACTAGTGCTCGCCAAGAATACAGCGCATTAGGGGAAACTTGCTCAACCGGCTCGTCAGGCTCATGGAGTCTGTTATCAGAACTACTGTTACTGCTCCTGTAGCTTTTTACCAAGAGATTAAAACTTTTCTTTGAAGTGTTGTGACAAGCAAAACAGATAAGCTTGCAATATTTGTGTCACTTTGGGGAAAAAAATCTCTTGCTTTGCTGGAAAGTAAATCCATTAATGCAGATTTATAGCTCACACGTTGGCCTTTGCAGTGAAGCCTTTGCCTGATATCAGACAAGTGAAGCCTTAACTGCTGCTTCTCCCTTATAGTAGAAACATTAGGTGCAGCATAACTAAGGCAGGAGAACATCTCCTTCACTGGCAGTAATGTTTCTCAGTCTGCTCTGCTCTCATTCAGCTGTGATTTTGCGAATAGCGTTGATTAGTGATGTCTTCATTCAAGAAAAGTGAGTGCTGCACATTGCTACCTAAAAGCGAACAAGAACATGTTTTTTACTAGCACTAGGAAACCGGACTGTTCCACGAGGGAATTGAAAGACCATGTGGTTGGACGGTCTTGAGGGCTGTGAATGTAGCCAAGACTGCGATGGATTTCATGAGCTTTCTCAGAATTAGCTGTGAGGTATTTCTGGGGTTTGAGGGATTAGCCATAGGCAGTGGTTTTGCAGCATAACCCAGAGACCACACAGCCAAGATCCAAATGACCAAAATGAACTAACACTAACCAGTAACTATAGTAATAACTAACGTCTACAACTACAATTCACCTGTAGCGAGCTGTACGTGACTTCTTTCTTTCCACTGACTACTACTAGTGTCCAAATGCTAACAATGCAAGTAGCCTGAACCGTCTTTAGAATGTCATGCCATGTTGAATGCCATTTTCTTTGCATTGTATTAGTGAACTATATTAGCACTGAGAGTTGTTTGAGCCCCTTAGACCCTTTTAGTCATTATGGGCAACTTAACTTACAACTAACAGCACAGAAGAACTATGCTTCATGTTGTAAATTTAATCTTCATACAAACTCATCCTCCGTCTCTGTCTGTCCTCCATTGCTGCTGTTTTTTTTTTTGCATGTTCCAGTTAACGAACTTGCAGACCCATGCTCACTTGACTATGACCCTGGAATGCCGTGCAAAGACTATCAGGCTAAGTGGTTCTTTGACAGAAAGAACGAGATCTGTACCCAGTTCTGGTATGGAGGTTGTGGAGGCAATGACAATAGGTTCGAGACCGAGGCCCTCTGCTCGAAACGCTGCATGAGGTCAGGTAAGTGGTTGTCGCTGCCAGGCTCTCTGAGGAAATGTGCCACTGCCTGGTGTGATGGTGCAATCTGATGCAGCATATTATGAGCTTGAACCCCAGATATACAGCTGCAATGACGTTAAGGTGTTGTTACCAGTAGAATTGATAATCCATCAAGGAAATTTAAATGTAAAGGGATTTCACTGATACTGTATTTTACATGATTAAGGCCCATCGTATATTAGGGGAAAGTAAAAGCTTCATAAAACCACATTGTGCCTTGTGACTGATCTTAAATTAATCCGGAAATGAATCCAGGTAATGATTACCATCACTACATACTGTATATCTGCTGTCTATAGAAATGTGGATCACAGCTGCATACAGAAGAGTGCTAGGTGCGCAAGGGACTCTGCATCTCTGAAAAGTAGGATCAGAAAAATAATCTGTCAGTTTTGTCAGATTTGGGACAGAGCATAAAGATAGACCACAGACTCGAGCGTAGTGACGTGCAAGTGGTGCGTAGAAAAAACAATTGAGCGTCTGGGTGGATACATGTGTCCATTTATGTCCATGTTCCACTTGACGTCCTGTTGAAAATCTACCTGATAGGTTCTCACTAGCTGATGAGAGTCTGCTCCTTGAAGTGGAAAAACAATATGTTTTAATGTTTCCACAGTGCCAGAGCCACAGCAGAAAGTGCAGCAGGTTGAACAGGTTGAGATCCTCCCAGCTCCCGGTGAGTACTGAACTGCTGATGGAATATTCTGCCTTGAGATTTATTTGTTTTCGTAGGCCTATTATGTTACTGTGCCTTCCCTTCCAACTACCACTGTTGTACATATGACTGACTTTGACCTGTGTGCATATGTATGTAATGCAAGTGCCAGCCAACATGAAAGAAGAAAGCACTTCCTCCTTCCTCTAGGTTTTAAACAGGCGAGTCTATCTCCTCAAACATGATCTGAATCAGACCTCTCAGCCAGATCTTAGGGATATATCTGGACATTAAATCACCAATGTTGCAAGTTATATCACTGTTGCATAATTCAATTTCCTCAAACTGTGCTCACTTTGCAAAACAAAAAGTCCTTTGTATTCAACCACAAACCCCCACCTCCTTACCCCCCTTCAAATACTCCAAAAAACTGACGGAACAACTCAAAAGCCAAGCATGGAAAATGAGAAAGTTATACTTTTGTCATTCCCAGGAGCAGGCCAAGTCATAAGCATGGAGAAAATGAATGGAAAGCCTTGTTCACTGGTTCATTGTTTTCTGGCAGCAGTCTCCATACAAACCAAGTTCAATTTGTCAGTACGTTGTCAGTGTTGGAGTAAGAATAAAAGTCTGCTGTGGTTGGAAGTGCTTTCGGTCTTTTCTTGAAACCTTTATATGCGTTATACCGATCTCCATTCTATAGAACGATTTCAGTGACAAGTCATTGGCAAAATACCATGTGACCTTTTGACTACTAGTCATTATGCATCCTAGTAATGACACATTTACATGTGATTGCACCATTTAGTGAGGCTCATAATTAAAGCCTTTTTTAATGTTGTTAATTTTCTATCAGTAAAATGATCAGTTATATGTGCTCTTCTACTTCAACTAATTGCCATTCTTTGTCACCTCCCTTACAGCGGCCTCTACAGCAGTAGACATCTGCCAGCTTCCCAAAGAGGAGGGCACTTGTGCCAAATTTGTCCTCAAGTGGCACTACGACGCCCCCAGCAAGAGCTGCACGCGTTTCTGGTATGGAGGCTGTGGCGGGAACCAGAATCGCTTTGAGACGCATGAGGAGTGTCAGAAGGCCTGTGGAAAACCAGGTAAATGTCTTCTTCTTAATAATCTCCTAGCTTCAGTCAGCAGCTGTTGTCACGCAGTACAAGTAACTGCGAAGAAGAGGGATAGGAAAGCGCTGAAGGGTGGCATTCCTGACATAATGGGTCCATGTAAAATGGTGCTTTTTACAAGTCTGTAGCTTAAAGTAAAACAAGGGGAATGAAGTAGAATTAAAACCTCAGTTGGGTGCAAGAACTCACACAAACACCTTATGGGTCAGAAAAGTCAGAATCCCATTCATTGTCTACGGAGCAGTGTCAGATTTTACATACCAGTGTGACATCACAAATTCAAGGGTGTTTTCTCCAGTTTCTAGCTTTAGGAAAGGATTGACTTAATTGTCCTGGGGCACATGAACAACATATGTGAATTCTTAAAATGGATGGCATTCCCCTTTAATTTCCAATAACTACACAACCATTCGTAGTGATCATTTTAACAGAGTGATGTATATCTATCCCGATGGAGTTCGGCTCACAAGTGCTCACTGTCATACTTGAATATGGTTTAAACCGTGTCACGTCGCGATTTCAGTCACTAGAAACCACCAAATAACGGAATGTCTTACAGCAGAATAGTAGCGTTCCAGCCCGTTGCACAGGAGCATTAATGCTGCTCTGTGGCTTGTTGGTGTTAACTTTACCTTGGGAGTTATCTGTCTGCCTTACAGCAGGTCAGGTAAACAAACCTGCCAAGCAAAGTTATCAACAAAAAGTAACCCCTTTACCACCTCTGTTGGTTGCACATGAGCAATCATATGTGCCATATAGATGTGTACACTGTATCTCTTAGCCTAATTTCTGAAGAGCATGTAGTAAAAAAGAGTCACTTCAATTAACAGTTATGCTTTGGTACATACAGTGTTAGTTTACAGTAGTTTAAGGGAAACTTTGGTATTTTTCAACCAATCTTTTTGTGTCTAAGTGACTAATGGGGACAACAATTTTTGAAATTGGTCCAGTATTGAGCAAGATCGGGCTGCAATGTAATCCAATGGGGCAAATGCGTGCGGTCAATGTATGTCCACTAAAAGTGCTTGTTTTTGCCGCTGACAGGCTCAGATTATTGTAAGTGTCTGGCAACATTATGGAAAGGACCCTACAGAGAAATAAAATGTTTTTCTTTACCTTTCGCTTGATCCGGTCTGTTTGTTATCG
>OMOV01090589.1:0-11725 GCA_900312565.1 Beryx splendens
CTCCCTCCCCCCCCCCCCCCTCTCCCCCTCTCTCCCTCCCCTCCCTCCCCCCCCCCCCCTCTCTCTCTCCCCCCTCTCAGTATGGACAAGATGCATCTGATCCTGACCGAGCTGTGCTGCTGCTACAGTCTCTGCAGCGACTTCATTATCTTCGACCACATCGTCGTTCCCACAGAGTTCCTCCTCTCTCATCTGGAGACACGCCTCTCTGAGTAGGCTATGCTGAACAAACAAACAAAAAAAAGCAGTGGGCATGTGATGTTATTAAATGGGACAAAATAAATGTGGATGATATAGTGAGTCTTAAGAGACATAAAAGAATGAAAAAGTACCATAAGTCATAACCACTGACACAAATGCCCATTTCCATTGCGTCAAAATACTGTCCACGTATCATGACTTTCTCTAACAGTGCAGAAGTCTGCTGTACGGTAGGAACTCAGTGTAAAATATTGGGCCCCTTTTAAATGCATTGCGATCACTTTACTATCTTTTATACTGCTGACTATTGTGCTATTCTGAATGCCTGAAGGCTTGCACACACATGCAGACTCTGGGCCAAACAGAGGCTACAGAAATATTTAACAGCATAAAAAAAATCACTTCACTCTAACCAGGATGTGATAGAGAACTGGGACCACCCAAAAGCAGCTCAGATATGTTTTCACAAGCTGCAGGAGCATAAGAACCTTTCTCCAAATTGTCACTCATTCATATATTTGCACTACATTTTCTCTTTTTCTTCCCCCCAGATGACTGGGGGATCATTTGGAGCTTGTCTGCTCATGAAATGTCTCTTGAGCTAACCCGTCACTACGCTGAACTCTGATTTACTATCTGATTGCTCGGTGTCAGACTATGTTGCACCCACTTAGAATGTGAGAAGAGATCTATCATGTCATTTCACTGCTCTGTGTCATCTCAGTGCTAACTGTTATTTAGATTAGGGCTTGGTACCAGGGCAACCTAATGTTTCTGTGTATATGCACTGCTTAGTCTCCATGTTTTAGCTGATGATTATCTCCCCTGTCACCCTAAAATTAGGGCCCTCAAGTGGCAGCAAACTTACTGTGATTGCTCCTTCCCTGGCCACAATTGTAAATACAGTCAGAACGAACACGAGAGAGAGAGAGGACCCTGAGAAAAAAATGCAGTGAGGCCCTGGAGCCTTAAATGTGCTGACTTAATGAAAGTGGTGCCATGCCACCATGGCTCGTTTAGCCAGTTTTAAGGCCCTGTCTGTCCACCTCGATCCACTCCAGCACAATCATAAGTGACGTGGGTTAAACGTGTCGCCCCAGGATCATCGTGAGAATGGCCAATTACAACCAGACCACCCAGGAGATAGCCCGGCCCTCGGACCTCCTGGCAGGGGTAAGGGCCTACACAGCCAGCCTGCACACCCTGTCAAGCTACATCAATTTGGACGTGACCCGGCTGGTGAAGAGCGTCCTGCTGCAGCAGACCCAGCCACTGGACTCCCAGGGAGGGCAGACCATCACAACCCTCTACACCAACTGGTGTGTGTGTGTGCGTGCGCGTGTTAGTGTGATGTAGTTTTATTCATGCTACATGTTACAGTACAGATACATACAGTATATCCAAATAGTTGCATTCACTTATACATAAGTTTACCATCATGCATAAATATACACATGGAGCATGTTCATTCAGAGACTCCTAGATGCTACTTGCATACTAGGTGAATGCATGTAGCACATTAAGCGCATACACAAACACAACAGACACACACACACACAAATATATATATACTCCTTTGATTCTATCTCTCTGTCTTTAATTTTGTCTCTCTTTCATTTAAACAGATGCAAAATACACACACTTGTTGAAGTGTTTTTTTTAATCATCAGGTACCTGGAAGGTCTCCTGCGTCAGGCCAGCAGTGCCCTCATCGTCCACTGTCCCACCATGCACTGCTTTGTCAACCAGGCTACTGAGAACGAGCAAGCTTTCAGAGGAGAGGAGTACTCTGACATCTCAGGTCAGCCCTGCAGCTCCATTAACTCAATATGCAACAAAAGTGGATGGGTCACTTGGTGAAATATAATGAAAACGACTCATTACATCAGGAGACATGCTCACCGTTCTATTAGAAAATTTAGGAGTACTACTTTTGCGCTATAATCCACTTTCTTAGCCCTGCAAGTAATTAAAGAAATTGATATTTCTCTGTGAGCTCTGTCTTTCACAAACGAAATCAATTGTATGGGCAAGTAAGTCAACTGACAGTCTTCAATGACATACAGAGCTCAGTATCCATAGCAACAATTTTTGAAAGGGTGTAGAAATAGAACAGTATAGAGGTAACATTATATCATAGATGTCGGGATAACCATCTGGATGCAGCTGTCCTGTTGGGGTTTTATCCCACATTTTGCAGGTGGACCTAACAGACTTCACTGCCATAAAGAAAAAAAAAATCATAGTGATTCAAATATTATGATTAATTCCCTTTCTTTTATCTCTTTTCAACATCACCTCTTATTTGTTTTGGGCTTTGTGTGTGCATGTGCATCGGCCAAATTGAACGTATGGGTATGTTCTATGGTGTACGGTAGATCAACATGCTAACTGCAGCTGTAGTTGGTTACAGAGACATGTCATCCTTTTTGGGGTCATGCTGGTGTCCATCCTGGACCTCTGTATTGTGTGCATCTTCCTATTATCAAGCTTCTGACTTTTAGGCCCTTGCAACCTGTTCAAAGACATTTTATTACATTCCACTAATACACAGACATCATTGAGAAAAGTCGTTGTTTTCTTCATTCCTGAAAATATACTTTTTGCAGATGCACGTTTTCGTCCGACAGCTGCACACACAGATAAGTGCCCCAGTAGTTAGAGGTTTAATGAATGCAGGCGGAGACCCAAGTGATGACTCACTGCTGGGTTTAATCACTACTACTAGCAGTTTCAGTTCACTCATTTGATACAACATGCAGAGGGATATTTATTGCTCAGGAGGATGATAGGATTGTCATTATGGAAGTGTGTGGTCTATTCTTTCATGTGCTTGTCATCCTATATGGCTCCGACACTGCCTGGCTAATGTAAACTTCAGTGTTGCTTACCATCGCCCCCGCTCATTTTCCCCTGCCTCATACGTACTCCAGCATCACTTGTTCTACAGATCATGACACAAACACACACACACTCCACATACTGTACATCCATTATACACACCTACACACACGGACACATACATATGCATACACACTCACACGGTACCTTGGAGACCATTCCACTTTCATTGACACCCTCAGATTGTCATCATCATCGTCTATATTTACTCCAGAGTGAGGGCAGCCTCGCAGTGACTCACTCACTCTTCCATTAACCACCTCCAGCTCTATCCACACGCATCCTTATCCACCCATATTCAAGCAGAGTGAGCTTGAGAGGAGGTGGAAGGTCTGATTGCTGCAGTTGCCTCTCATTGATTCAGTCCACCTCCTCTTGAGCTTTATTCATTTCTTTGAATTTATTAAAACATGTTCTGTACACGTAACAGTTACAAGACTTATCTACACCATTTTTGAATAGAGATGTAAGCCCCTGTTGATCCTCCATCGCTTCCCAATCATTGCCTTTGCATTTATTAATTAATCTTCAAACCATGTCTAATTTATACATATCGTCTCCTGAACAGAGCTGCGGGCCCTGGCTGAGCTACTTGGTCCGTATGGCTTGAAATTTCTGAATGAGAACCTGCTGTGGCACATCACCTCTCAAGTCAGCGAGCTGAAGGTATGATGCAACTGGCTCATTTCAAAGAATGTAGGTGAGAGGTCCTGACACATGTTCATGTCACAAACCACCAATTAGACACTCATTAGGCCACAGGCCCCCATTTGATAAGATTTAGCTCCAGGGATCCATATGGGGATATTTGTGTTGTTGATTACAAGTAGTATTACATCCCTGTATGTGGGCAGATTATAGTGGTGAGAGTCAAAACTATGATTACAATGGTCATTCTTATATACGATCTTACTGGGGATAAGTTATAGTGAATTAAATTATAGTGAAGTTACACTATTCCTCATTTTGCTGGGCCCCCTCTAACCCCTTCAACGAACCCTACATTGAGAACCGTTGATATAGATTGTACCTTGTTCTGGAAACTCTTTTATAAATGATTTGAAAATTGTGTTTTATATCCAAACCTATGTTGGATATGCAAAGAGACAAAAGATTTGCACCTTGAAACTATCCTCTATTTGTCACCAAAGTTTCCTACATGTACATCATGTCAAATGACCATTTTATGCTGCTTGATGTGTCAGTTTCCCCACTTTGACACCTACTTCTCAATTGTTGAGTTGTACTCCTTCAGCTCCCAACCCACAGACGGACCTGTCACAGCTGATTTCTCTGCATTACAGCTCCCACCTGGGGGTGATTTTATCACTTATCTCACTTCCTTTTCTGCTGTCAGAAACTGGTGATTGAGAATATGGACATCCTGGTACTGATGAGAAACAACTTTGACAAGCCCGAGGAGATGGCCAATCTTAAAGGGAGACTGTCAGGTGAGATGTGGAAGGAAGAGTGCGAGGCCAGATAAGGAGGCGGTCTCAGAGAGGATGTGAAGGAGGAGGTAGGGGGGATGAAGAGAAGGGAACTGATGAGAAGCGGAGGTGGAGAGGGCGAGGGCAGGAGAAAAGCATGTAGTGTAGGAGGTAGAGGGGAAGGAGAGGGAAACCGGGGAGAGATGAGAGGGGGAAAAATAATGAGAAGAGAAGGAGGAACTCACACACGGTCTTGCTAATATAGCATACTATATATATCTGATATCGTCCTCCTGCTGATTTAAAAAAAAAAAGAAATCTCTTAGTTTGCACAACACATAAAAGCTAATGATAACGGGCCTTATATCATGATCTTATGTCTTGACCTCTTATCCCAGAAAAGAACATTCTTACTGGCAACCCACAGTATCAGGCACTTCAGAAAGATGCTCACATTTTCCTGTTGATAAGAGCACAGCAGCAGCATCTTATTTACAGATCCACACACTTACAGTACACCTGATAGCTTCCCAGCCCTTGGCCTCTAATCTGCTTCATATCCTCCTCTAGGTGGAGAGAACGTGCTGAAGAGGATGACCATCATTGGAGTCATCCTGTCCTTCAGAGCAATGGCACAGGAGGGTCTGAAAGATGTAAGGGAATGTCCAACAAGTTAGATGTTGATAATACAATATAATACAAATTCTTAGACGTCCTTATCTCATGTGGGACTGACGATATACTGATGAATGTGTTTGTAATAGCTACAACACAGCTTTAAAAATTGGAGAATCCAACGTTAGAGGTGCTTTTGATGTTTTGCTGGAAATATATCTTAGTCTCTTAAAAGAGACAGACTGAATGACTGGTTACCATCCAATTAACTGGCAGCCAGTGTCCAGGATTGTCTCTTCTTTTTCCGCCTCATACATTTCGTTATGCTTTGACAGTATTTACGGTTCTCTGCACGGAAAGCCCTTGCACCTCTGACTCTACAACACTTATTTTATGAAGCTTGAAGAGAATTGTGCTTGATAGCATAATATACAGCAAATGTGTTCATTTTTTATGTATGCTCTCAGTGATATTGTGTTGTAAAACCTTATATTTAGATCCTGCACTTGCACTGCCCTTACCTGATGGGGCCCATGGAGTGCCTGAAGGACTTTCTCCCCCCTGAAACTGACATCAAGGTAAAACACAGCTTTCATCCCACTTGACGAGAGCTGCACTGTGAAACAGGCGTCCGTATGTCAGGAAAACAGAGAGGCATAGCAGCGCAATCATTAGGGTTTCTCCATCCAAGCGCCATTCCATGTAGCAACGTTTATTTTCACAAGGCCAGCTTAATGCAGAAGAATGTACAGTAGACAGTGTTTTGTTTTTCATTAATCAGAATGTATATTTACTTTGGTGACTTTGGGGAATTGCCATATTGGCCATCAGAGGCTAAGCATGTAGAGTATAGCATCATGTGTGGCAGAATGTTATGTTTTTTTAAATAATAGGGCAGTATACATGATATTAGCGAGTTAGTTGTAGAGTCAGAATTCTCCCGTACAACCAATTCAAATTCTTTATCTTCCTCTGGAGCAATCTGTGTGAGTGTGGCTATGAAATCCCCCTCCCTTTACTTGCGTCTGGCCTGTGAGAGTGAGGCATGACAGCCGTGCCACAGCCCGGGCCAGGATAACCCCAAAGACGTCAGCAGCCCCCTCCTGCCTCCGTGAGAGAGACTCTGATCACCGCTGCAGCTCTGCACTCTAAACCACATCAGTGGAAACATTGTGCCCAGACAGGCCAAACATGCATGCAACCAGAAATAGGGCAGGACATGTGTGGCAGGATAAAGACACTCACCGATGATTTAGCGAGAAAATATGTCACTTTTATGGCAGCTATATAAAATGCAAAGCTCAGTGTGTCAGATTGCAGCAGAGATCAGTATTACTGGCAGTGTTTCTCTGCTGTTTCTTGGCTTGAGGCAATAAAATGCAAAATGCTTCATACCTTGTTACATTTAAATTGTACATCATGTTATGCAATGCACTGCAAAAACTGGCTATTTTATATGATTGTTTTATCTTGTAATCAGACTTACCAAGCTTATTTTAGGATTTGTTTTTAATGAAATCATTTTACTGCACTGGCAGATAATTTTACCGGTTTCAACAAATTATACTTTTTTTTTTTAAATCAGGAACTCGTTTCAGGACATTTACTTGGTAAAAGTGAAATTGTCTTGGAGAAAGTGTCCTGTTTCATTGATTTATGATGGCATGTATCAAGTGAAATGTATTAAAACCAGTAAGATGATCTGCCAGTGCAGTTATTTGACTAAAAATATCACAAAATAAGCTTGACAGGTCTGGAAACAAGTTAAAATCACTGGGCAGCTTGACCTTTTTTGCAGTGTGCTTTTTGTTGCAGTAGTTTGGTTTTAAGCTCTCTATTGTAGCTGCACTTCCCACAATGCTTTATGAACCTGCAGGTGACGCTGAGGGTTTTTGAGTTGGCTTCTGCTGCAGGGCTGACATGTGACATCGATCCTGCCTTGGTCTCAGCTATTGCCAGTATGCACACAGGTAAAGAACAACAACACCTAGACTATTACTGTCGCATCTGAAGACAGCAGCATGTGAACTCTGGCTGATGTGAACTTATAGCACTTGAGTCATTTTACCTCCTTATTATAATTGCAGACAGCTGAGTCATCGCGAAAAGATTGTGACCTTTCTTCCTCTAATGTTATCTACCAAAACCCCACAGACAACACGTCAATTGATGAGGAGTACAAGCTGTCCTGTTTGCTGCTCGTCTACGTCGCCGTGTCTCTGCCAACCCTAGCCCAGAACCCCAACTCCTTCTACAGCCGAGAGCATGGAGGTGTGCATGTGTTCGTTCATTCATTCATTCATTCATTCATTCAAAGGCAGAACAAACTTCTCATTTGCAATAATCAGTATCCAGCCCTCAACCAGTTACTGACCACTACCTCCTCCAGCTAATTACTGATAATGTGGTTAAAAAAAAGTACCTCCACCCTAAAAACTTGCTTCCTGGCATCTCGGTGTATCATACTTTCCAGTCTGACGGACGTGGTCCAGAGCAAAGTAAAGTTAATGAGAAACATGTTTCTGCTGAGAGACTTTTGTTTACAGATAACTCTGGCTGACGTGCATCGATACAGTTACTCTTGGCATGTGGCCCTGCTGACCCTAACTACTTGGCTCAGAGCCTGGACCAAAACCTTACGAGCATCAAATAGCAGAGATTTCTATCAAAGCAGAGGGTGGCGTTTGTCTCAGCTTATTTTCTTTGTCTCTATTTTCCATTGGCATGTTTGAAACAGATCTACTCTGACGAAATAGTATGCTTCCTGTTGAGTGTTGTGCATCATTAAGTAAATCTCTAATCAGCAGGCAACAAAAACATCCACCCTGTGGCTACAGCTACAAAGTCTATTCTATTCTATTCTAGTCTGTTCTATTCTATTCTATTCCATTCTATTCTATTCTAGTCTGTTCTATTCTATTCTATATCATTCAATGCCAAGCCATTCTCTATAATGTCTGTATGTTGAATTTCCTTATGTTGCTGTCTGTTTATTTGTCAGGCCACAACAACAACATCCACTGTTTGGCTACAGCTATCAACCAGCTGGCTGCTGCCATGTTCACTGTTCAGAACAAGAACATAGAGCAGCACCTCAAAGAGTTCCTCCTGGTAAGTGGCACAAGTTGTTAAGTTTAGTTTCTTACCACTACATATTGTTCCTCCTCTGCAAAACTCCCAAATTGCAAAAGTCCTAAAATTCCAAAAATGTGTCAAATTTTGTCAAATGTTGTTGCTTTTCAAATTAGCAAACTAATCTAATGTCATCTAACACATTCAATTTGTAGTTTTGTTGGGTGTGGCACAGTACAACATGTGTTTAGAAAAGCTGTAAATATAAAATACATATCACCAGGGAGAAATGCTGCCCTGTGCACACTGTACTATAGTTTTTTTTGTGTGTTTCAGTCAAAGAGCTTTCTCAAGGCACTGCTAAACCATTTTAGGTCAAGTCAACCACTGTAGAAATGTCTTTATAACATGTCATTCCACAGCTGGCTTCCTCCACTCTGCTTCAGCTGGGACAGAATGTGGAAAGAGTGGAGAGCAAGAACCGAGACTCCGTCTACCTGCTCCTCCACAGGGTAGGCTTGCTGGTCCAACAATAGCAAACTAACTGTACAGCTGTAAAAGTGCATTCTAATCACCTACCTTCTGTAGCCTATTACTGTGTTTATTGAGCTTACCGGTTTCATTAAAGGGGCATTAAGTAATTTATGGCTTTTATTGACCTCTATGTACCAGTATAGCTTAATTTGGCCTGTTGTTGACACAAATAATAATCTTGTTTTCACAAGTTGAGCAAGGACAGAAACGCCTAGTGAGGGTGCAATATATCACAATGCCAACTACTGTAATAATGATACTGTCAGTTGCTTTTGGCTTGAGAACAAGGCTTATTAGCCATCATAGCTGAAATGTGTTGCAATGCTGGTTACACGCTCGCTGAAATTCCTATGGATGGATAGTTTTTGTTCCAAATCAGAGTAAAGACCAGAAAGTGAGTTTTGAAAGCCAGAAATCTCAGCACGATGGTGAAGTAATCGAGTACCGGTAATTAGTACTGATCAACCCCCCACAGATATATTATGGTCATTTTGTGCTATGAAACAAAAAATCTTCTTTTTTTTAAAGCTAGATGTAAAACTGCAATTATGTACAATATTAATCATTAATCATTGCAAGCGAAATGACTCTAACACACACTATTAACACTTATTCACTTAGATTGTGGAGAAGTCTCCGTTCTTGACCCAAGACATGTTGGAGAGCTGCTTCCCATACGCTCTGCTGCGAAATGCCTACAGAGAGGTGTTCAGGATCTTCGTCATCACTCTGGGCTGATGATTCAGATTTCATGATTTTATTTTGTTTATTTTTTATTACTTTTACTTTGACCCTTATTTCTCCAATGCCTCCTGTGAGTCACTTTGTTGCCCCTTATGCACCCGGAATCAAAAAGAAAATCACGTGTACAGATCCCTCCCTCATTTTCGTGAACTCTGGGCTTGCTGCCTTAGTGCCTATCTGCCAGTATTATGCTCTCAACTTAGGACTACCACAGTATTACTAATAACAGCTTGAATACTTTTCATGCCAACCAGATGTTTTGTAACATCTCTGCTGTCTATCTCTTGGAAGACTGAAATATGGACAGTAAACCACAACTACCACAACAAAGGCAGAAAAACTGTATGTTTTCAGAATGTGTATGCACTGTAACCACATTTATTCAGCTGTTTTAATTAATGACTGTATTGAAAGTTTGTGTCCAATATTATTTCATGCAATTTTCCATGAATAAATATGATAATAACATGCTGTTGCTTTCCATGTTGGGCTCAATTCAACATGTACACTATTTCCTGTTCACTGATAGCTCCACTCCCATCCTCCCTTTTTAGATGTAGTTCTTCTGTCCCCCTTCGTTCTTCATATTTTATATTACGCAGTCCAGCTCTACAATACCAAAACCTCTTTCCTTCCCTTCCCTCTTCTCACCTCCCTCCTCCCCTCTCACCTGTTCTGCACTTCTAACCCTTTGTGACTGGTTGCCACACTGGAGATATGGATGTCCATATTCCTGTGTGTGTGTGTGTGTGTGTGTGTGTGCGTGTGCGTGTGCATGTTGTAGTTAGGGCCTTCTCACACGGGCACTTATGGTTCCATGGTACTAGAACTGCCTTCAATCCCTTGGGGCGCCCCGGTACATCACCGAGTAGAGCGCGTACCATTTAAGGCTCAGTCCTTCCCGCAGCGACCCGGGTTCGAATCTGGCCCGCGTTCATTTGCTGCATATCCTCCCCTCTCTCTCTCCCATACCTTCCTGTCTCTCTCTCACTGTCTCACTCTCAATAAAGCATAAAATGCCAAGAATAAATCTTTTTTTTAAAAGAGCTGCCTTCAATCCCCACTACAGGACACACATACCACATGTGAGTACATTCATAAGCAACAAACAAACAAATGACAGCTCCTCAAACCTGTGCTGGAATACTAAACCACATATTTAATGTTTAATGACAAGCATACATCCATATGATAGTGTTTTCAAGTAAATCTCAAGTAAATCTTGTTTAAAGGGGCACTATTATAGTAATTCAAAATTTCCTCAACAGCATATGATCAAAGATGTATAATGTCGACCTTGTTAAAATTTAAATTTGTTGAAGTCATTAATGTATTTTCAAAAATACTTTCTTTGTACAGGTAGTTTCAGGCTGACACAATCAACACATCACGGCTGTACTTGGTCCTGATTGGCTCCCCTCACTTAACGATTGCTGAAATCCTTCCAATCAGGTAACTTTGCAGCATTTGAAACGACGACTCTCCTGTGATGCCTTCACTTACATTGATTATCAAAACATCCTGACGGACGTTATTGATATCCTGAGCTATCATGCATTTGACAACAAAATCATGAAAGCTGAATAATACGGCATAATATTGATAAAAACGGAATAGGCTTATATTTTTATCTGAGTCTCTCTGGCTGCCAAGGCCTCAGGCAGTAGCTGCCTCTGATCATATCCATTGTATCACAGTGTTCAAGTTCACTAGTCAATTTGTCTGTCTACGCGTGTGCCTCTTCCTGTGAGTCGAGGCCTTGCATGCAAATGAACTATTACCAACTCCACAGTGGATCCTGGCCCCGTCCCGAGACACTGAGGACAGCTAATGGTGGAAACTCTGGTCCTGATATAAAGGCTCTCTGCTGATTGTGTTGGTGACGCAGAAGCTCTGCTGCTGACTTGTGGAGCACTGAGGATTAGAAACCTTGACACACACACATGCACTCACACACACACACACACACACAGAAAAGGAGTAGATGTACATGTATCAGTGAACAAACGCACAGCCACACAGAACCACATAAACTGTAGTACTGTATACACACACTCACTCAAACAGGAGACAATCCTACATACAGACAAAGCCTCACCCACACAGACAGGCACAAGCACATCCTCACACACACACATGCACACACATGCACGGGGTCTTCAGCAGTGTTAGGAGCCCGAGGTCATGACACCTACATACAAGACACACATAACGCCTAGTCTCGAGAC
>OMOV01090612.1:0-10942 GCA_900312565.1 Beryx splendens
TATCTTAAAATTTGTTCTATTTGTTTGTTGTAGATTGATACTTAGAAATGAAGAGAGAGAGAGAGAGAGAGAGAGAGAGAGAGAGAGAGAGAGTAATCCTATAGCACATTTTAGACAGATACTACAAATATATCAAAAAATTTAAAAGTCCTAAATGGAACACTATAAGAATATTTTTTGTGATACCATAGGTGAAAAAAAGACCATTAACTCACTAAAGTCATAAACTCACTACACAGTACCACAAACTATACGTCCCTATACTATAGGAATATTAGAAGTGATCCCATATTTGTTCTATTAATTTTTATCACCATAAACTCACTACTGACCACTATAGACACACTATAAGACACTAGGAATATTATAGGCTTAGTGGTTTTTCCTCAGTGTATTTGTAGTAGGAAACTTATTAAAGTTAGTACAGCCTGGAGAGCTTTGTGTCCAAATTCCAAAAGGTATATTAACTAAAAGCCTTTTATATCTACAGTACCTACTTTAAGATTAAGAAGGGAAATGACCTTCAGTTTATGTTAATTAGAACCATTCATGGGGCAAAATTATTGACTTCAGCTGCACTTTTGCAATCATGTTTCTGTTTCTGCGACCAGTAGATGGCAGTGTTGGGCAGGACACAAGCCAACAACAAGAACATACACAAACTGTTTTTTATTTAGGTATAAAAGAAAGATGCATCAATTTCCATACAGTCTATACATTGTACATTGACAATAATAAGAATCACTTGCTACAGAATCAGTGTAAACATTTTCCGGTTGGTCATTTTGTCTTAAAGTCTCTGTGATAAGACAGAAAAGAGTGCAGGACACTTAACTGTAAACAATGCACACCTTCTCTCTTGTAATAAAATAAGAATAACTGACGAAGACACTGATAGAGACTAGACAACAGACATGTAAATGCAGTGTGCAGAAGCAACAAAAAGGCAATATAAAAAATAAGGAGATAGGTTACCGTCTTGATTGTTGTCTTAACTACTGGAAACATTTGAGAATATTGGCTGGGCTTTCTTCAGGTCAGCCTTCAACCCTCACAGAGGAACCGTAGAGAATACATTTTAGCACAGTTATCAGGCAATTCGTTCATCTTATGAGTCAGACTGAATCAGTGGCTCCAGCTCTGCACAGGCAGGTAATTCATCCAGGCAGCAGGGGGCGGTGCTGCCACGCTCAGGCTGCCTAGTGTTCACTACAGCTGACACTCTTATATCCACAACTTAAAATGAATGAGCAGGGTTCAGTGCCTTGCTCAAGGACACTTCCATTGGACACATGGCTGTATGGGATCTTTCAGTGAGGGGCCTGCTAAATACTGGGTCACCTTACCAACCAGTATTTTAGATACCCCTTTCTGGCAAAACCTGCCTTCACAGATTGGAGTTTTATTTATACAAAGACTCAACATGTGTTGGAGGCAGAGCTGCTCTAGTCTGCAGGCTGAACTCTTACTGGTTGAATTAAACCTCGGTGAAGAGCCACAGTTTTTCTGGCTAACCGCCTACCTTAGACTGAATCCCAAAAAATGCACGGGGCAATAGAGAAGGTAGTGAAGCATAGCACTCCTGCTGCTAACTGAAAAAACACAATCTAGCCAAAGTAATCTCGGTTAGCTAGTTAGCCTAGCTGACCAAGTTCAAACTAACTAAGCTATTTAATTTAGCTAGCCTGTCGACCTTTACATATAATGAAGACCACGGTGATGAACAAATGAAAAATTGCTATTTATATTTTTTATTTATATTTTGACCAGAGTTCCTTCTTCGCCATTCAAACTTGCTGGTTAGCTAATTTGTGCCCCAAAAAACTGTGGTTCTTTGGCCCCGCCCACTGAGGTTTGACTCTTATTTCTGCGTTCAGAGCAGCTCCGCCTCCAAGACGTTTTGTGCTTTTGTTTCTCCACCCTTTGTATTTTGTGTAATCTGTCATTTATGCATCTTCTGAGTTTTACTTTGCACACCAGTGACTTTTCCAATGCTGCTACACCACAACAATTCTTCAGCCTTGAATGTGTCTTCTTGTAGTGTGTTTATGTTTAGTCTACTGTTGTACAGTACATCTTGTCTGCACCACATGTGAGGTCATGCTGTTTTGTCCTGCCTCGTGTGTCAGTCCTGTGTGTCACCAGCAGCTAATCATGTCAAATTCACTGTGCATCTGTTGTACTTGGCAAAATAGAGTGATTGTGATTCTGTTTCTGTTTCTGCATCATGAGTCCAGGTAGATGGAATAGATCTGACTGAGGCAACGGTCGACGCCTCCGGCCTGGAAGAGGAAACTGTCGTCTGGGCAGGGAGACATGGAGCAGCCGCCCCCGGCCTGGCCCTGGAGGTCCTGCAGCAGGTCGAACCCTGAGGACAGAGGAACAGGGTCAAAGATTAGAATAGGGTAGAAGTAGCATTTTCACAGCATTTTCTTTTATTGTTAAGGAGAGTAGGCAATCAAACTTCCACTTATTTTAATTGTTAACCTTTAATCATTTCCAAAATACTATATATCAATTTGGGAAAACAGATTGCCTAAAGTTCATGAATATTTTGAATATGTACAAGATCCAATCTGCAAAACTGTTATTTCCAGTTTGAGTTAAATACTGTTCCTCAGCATCTGTCAGTCATGTTGTAACAGTAGCTGTCACCTTTTCCAAATCTAATTTTGGAGCTAAAGTCTTCAGTCAAGGCTCTAAAGCATCTTACAGTGAGGAGAGACAAGAGTTTTGTTACGAAAGAGACATTCCACCATTTTTTTAAAAAGTGACACCCATTGTTACAAAATGGTTGATATCACAGAATTAAAACATATCATGGCACTTTTAAAAGGGATAGCTGACACCCTCTAATCCTTAAATCCACTATTAGAGAAACTGAATGGTGAACTTCAGGTAATGATTTTTCATTCCCCACAAAACTGATCTGTATCGTTCTCATATCATTCATGTATCTGTGCACATTTACTGGTGAGGCCACCAGGCCAGACGAACGTTTAACCTGCCCGGCTGTTGACTGACCTGTAGAGTGTGATGCAGAGGGGTTTGAGAAATAACTGGCTGGTTCAAAGCCTCCATCGCTTACTGTCGGAACCACTTTTCCTTCTCCATACAGACAGCCTGCGTGAGACCAGGAGGAGCACAGAGGAAACCACAAAGAGGAGGTGAGAGTGACAAGAATGATACCACAAACATGCAAGGGAATTAATAAATAAATGTGATGAACAAAGCTGCATTATACTGATATCTGCTGCGGCTATTGACACATTAAATTGTCCGTACCTTGTTGCTCTGACAGCAGCTCTTGCTGGTGGCTGTAGACTTTGTGGTAGCCGTGCGTCCTGATGGCGTCCAACCTGTCTGCTGAGCTTGCTGGGCTGCCATCAGCAGGTAGGAACGACGCTGCCAGTCTGTCCCTGTGGCAATGCAATCCCACATGAGCCGAATTATATACAAGTCATGTACAACTTGACTTCAAAGGCGGCTTGCACCTACGAGGATTAACCTTTAAACTAGATGAAATCATGGTTTAAATTCTGTTGCGTCAAACCTAATTTAAGTCTAAGATTAAATTTAAACTTTAAACTGACAGCTGAGGTGATTTAACTTTCAGATTGGCAGTATTTTTGAGGTGGGTGGAGTAAAATGAGAGTTCCTCGAAGAAAGATAAGGGACAGACTCAACCCAGATGAGTTTTATGATAATTCCTTTGGTTTCATTTTCTTCCAGCAGGCTTTGGGACTCGTCTCTCCTCTCCTTGTGGCAGTTGAAGCCACACATCATCCGTCTACTTGACCGTGATGTTGTCTGTTTTCTTGTCCTCTGACACTAAACCAAAAAGCTCCATTAACTCGACCACAAGATTTCTCTCAAAAGAAGAGAAATTTGAGCTCCTTCACCAAGCCATGGCAACTTTTGGCAAAAATGATGTTAGTTTGCTAACCTAATTATTAAGCTAAGACAGCAGAGCACAGCAACAATGAAACATTGTCTAGGAAATGAAACTATTACAAAATAACAATTTTCAAGTCAATTTTAACAGAGTATCATGTGAGCAGCCTGGGAATATTTTTTCTTTTTTTTTATATTGCTTTTTTTTCTGAGCGACTTGTTTTTGTTAGGCAACTGCTGTAATTTTGGTTTAACTCATTTAAACGATGGTTAAATTTAAATTGTGCAAGATATCTTAGACTAATTGTAAATATAGGTTTACTGAATTTCACTTTACAAATTTAAACTTTGATTACCGCAAATCCCAGATTACATGAAACTGTGTTGGTGCAACTGAGCCCAAGTGTTTTTTAAGTTAGTTTTTCCAGATAGCCACAGCTGGCACTGTTCTTCACAGGCACAAACATATAAACACAAACTCACATGCAGACAGTTCAACTTATAAGGAAACATTGTCACCCCGGGGGGGGCCTTTGTAGAGCGCTGTATCCATCGCTACGCTGCAAGAATGTGCTGACTGTGCACAAACAGCACTGACTCAACATGGAAACGAATGAGTCAGTGGAGCCAAGTCGAAAAGAAGAAAAAAAAAGGCAATGGAATCTCTCTCCAAGGAGATATGCAGCTTAACCCCCCCCCAGTACGGTATTTGAGTTTCTCCCCCCTTCAAAGCGCTCGCTCTCTGGGCCTGAGAACTGTGCTGGATGATGTACTGAGCGTATTGGTCCCCAGGGAGCCAAGTGGCCTCGGTTTCTGCTGGAGGGGTTTTAGTGGGCTTCATAAACAAGCCAGGCCTTGTCAGAGATACTGATGGCTGCTGGCCCGTGTGCCCTCTATACTCACTTCTGACCAGCTATAAAAAAAGGAAATGTTTGGAGGTTTCTTTACATATCTATCATTTATCTTCCCCAGTTCCCTTTATTACCCATTTCCCATGTCAAATGACATTACATTAAATTTAAGTCTCTGTTTTCAGAGGAGAAATACAATAAAAGCCAAAATTAATCAGAAGGACTTTCTGAAACGCAAACTGATATAACTTACAGATGGCTGTGGCTTCCAAAGGTAATAAAGACCAGGCTTTGTATAAGGTTATGTAAACAAAGTGTGCTTTGATATACTACGGCTGTTGAAATGAATGTGCGCTGCTTTGCCATGATGACTGCGAGCCCCAAGAATTCAACACTTCGCTGGATTCCCCTCGACGGCCCCAGAATGATCATCTAGCTCGTATGGAGCTGACCTTAAGGATAAACAACCGGCGTCTGCTCCGTCGCTTACATTCTTGCAACGTTGCAACAACATAGCTAGGATGTCTGAGCGCTGCCATGCACGGCCTGCTGGTTCGATCTGTCGTTTTTGCGGTCGGTGTGCCCAAACTTCTGAGATGCATGAGTTTAGCAGAGCGCCCGGGCCGGGGGGAAAGGCTGTCAGCACAACCTCAGGAAACAGCTACACTGGTCATATTTTTACGGCTAAACCCCTTCATCACTCTTTCTCTCTCTCCCCTCTCCCTCTCTCTCTCTCTCTAGATAACTACAGCCAGCTGCATTCCCTCATATCTGGAATGAGAGGAATCCTTCGTGCAGCATTTAAGATCTTACTTTGTCATCACACTGTTTATCCTGTATGTACGTTATATGCAACCGTGCCTTAATCCATGGCTGCGTTTCAACAGCAGCACACTTGGGTTGGATCACAAGAGGGGATGAGCTGGTTCCCCATAGGTGCCAGCCTGTGCAATCAAAACTAATCTGTTTTCAGCTTTGGCTAGGAAGAGCTGCCATCCTTATTCAAGCATCAGTGTGTATCCAGACTGGAGTATTTCTGCTATATAGATTTACCGGAGCTCAGAGATCATAGTTGATTGTATGTAATAGAGACGGAGATTTAGTGGAGTCTAAGGTGCTACCAGTCAGGCACTTAGGGACATTATATTTATTACATGTGAGAAACACAATGAATGTAAAAACGTCAGGGGATGTCAAACATTTTCGGTTAAACCAGCTATTTGGATCCCGTGTCACTCTGAGCTTCTGCAAAGTAAACTCCATTACTTCTTCTTCCTCCGAATGTATAACAGCCTTTCTGTTGCGAGAGCCATCCCAGTTAGTCTCCCTGTATCTGATGGATATACAGCTCCAAAAGCCAATCCCGGCCTCCTTCCCCCCTGACCACAAAACACACAAACACTACACATCACACATACGCGCTGATGGACGAGCCTTAAGGCGGCCGTCTGAATCCCTCTAGTATTAAATAATTAAAAGAAGTCAAAATGCCTGGTCCCGGCCAGGATAAACACACGCCTGGCTATGAGGTCAGAGCACGATGCTGGCCACGCCGCGAAGCAAAGATAATTTACTTTCACGTGTTTAACGTCTCGCTAAGTCATTTGGGGGGAAAAACAAGTGCTTGTCTGGTATTGGCTTTGGCAGGCCGGCGTGTTCTGCGGGCAGCAGCGGGATTCTTTGACATCCTCGGGCTCTATAAAGAGACGTCAATGGACAGACTGTGCAGAGCTTCACGGAGGCGCTGGCTGCACGTTCTCAGGCGACGAGGCCCAGAGATGCTGCGTCAAGGCAGGTACAGTTAGATCTCAAACACACACACAAACACGCAGGGTTCCCACACTCACTTGGACATCAAATTCAAGAACTTTTCAGTGACTTTCAAGAGTTTGAAGGACTTAAATTTGGTATGTTTTGGGGTCAGACATGCCATTGGACAAAATTAGACATCATAGACACCTCATTTTTTACTCATAAGCTTGTCATGTCAAGAAATCTGGGTGAAATCATTCAATTTAAAACTGAACACTGCTGCTGGATCAATATAAATCTTCATCACATGGTTTTCCTAAGGATTGGAAGATTTGATGGGACAGAGAGAGGTGAAGCATATTGATGAATTTTGGTGCTATATTTTGATTTAAAAATATCAAGTACTTTCAAAGCCATCAAGACCTTATTTTATTTTATTTTAAATCCGCCAACTTTCATGCGTTTTCCAGGCCCACGGGAAGCCTGCACTCAGTGCACAGTGTTACAGTGGCATGACTATAATGCAGTTTCAAGACCTTTTTTCAGTTTGAGTTAATGTGGTTGAGGAAAGCCATTGTTTATCTCAACATATCTGACAAGACTTGAAGGATGTTTGAAAACAAGTGGAAATATTGGGCAAACTCTTGCAAAATTTTGTGCAAAATAGATTTATATCATTGGTTAAAACCTCACAAATGTCAAATTGGCTCTCTCTTACTCCTGGATAGACTACCTTTATTGTCTGTGCCGTGCCAATAACAGTTAGATTACAATCAGTCCTTCAATGACCAATGATTGGACGCCTTATTGTCCAGAAACTGCTGGCCTGGAGCTTTTCAGCTGCATCTTTTTAGTCTCACTTTTACTTTTTCGCTGGGCTAGACGAAATTTGTCTCAGTTTACAGTACACATAAGTTCTGCGGCCTTCAACTACCCAATGAGAGCGACCACAAAGCCATAACTCCATCTCTGGTGATAATGCCTCTGGTCTATTCAAGCAAAAGCACACATCACTGTCTCTATTTCTGGGCATGTGCTTTCCAGACAAGAGAGAAGCAAAGCAAAGTGACTGTGAAATCTTCAAAGTCTCAAGGAAACGTAATTTCAATGGTGTCTGCTTCCTTAATTCAGCGTATTCCAGGCTGAGACAGGATGTTGGAGCGAAACAAAACGCTGGGAAGGATTGTTCAGAAGTTCAAAAAAAGCTTTGTGCATAATCTTGTGCTGTCACAAATTCTAGATTCTTTAAAATTAACAAATTATAGCTGCTGTGACACAAACCATGATGTTTTAGGAAAAGGAAACATAGTTTTTGGGGGTGAACAATTTATTGGTCTGGATTTTTATGTTCCCTTACAGGTACGCCAGGAAGTAACCACTAAAAATACTCCAGGAAATAAAAGTGAAGGGAATTTGACATAAAAATGCAAGAATATTAAAACAGATTTTTTTTGGCATTTATTGTTCAATAGGTCTACATTATAAAAACAAAGAGGAAAAAGTCATATTTCTTTTCATTGTGACTTTAAGTAAGTGCTCTAAAGGAGTCTGGTACAAACAGACTAAAATATGGATTTAACTGAGTTAGTTTAAAGGTTAGAGAAGAAGGTTCATGAACAGAAAGTCACTGGTTCAAATCCCTGGAATGGAAATTCTGGATGGGAAAAATGAGCCAGAACCTTTCCTCTCCCCAACAAGTAGTGCTGAGAGGCCCCTGAGCAAGGCACTAAACCTCTAACTGCTCCAGGCAAGCTGCTCACTGATCAAGTTTCAGATTGAATAAAAGAGTTTGGGGACAAATAAAAGAGATTTAGGATGAATAAAATACTTTTGGGATGAATAAAAGTGATTTTGTATGAAAAAAGGAGTTTTGGGATGAATAAAAGACTTTTAGGATGCGACACATTTCCTGCATCCCCGATCGATCCACCTGCATATATCGACCTGTGTGAGGGTCTCTCCGGCCGGGCCTGGTACTCACCCCTCTCTCATGCTCGCTGGGCTCGTCAGTGAAGACAGAGGGCTGCTGGCGCTGAAGTTCCCCTCTAAGCCCGGATACCTGGAGCAGGAGTCTGCAGGCGGAGGGAGAAACTCCGAGCTCAGCCTGTCGTGGACGGAGCCGGCGCTGCCGTAAACGCCTGCAAGAGAGACCAAAACCAGCCGTAATAAATACCTGTGTACCATCAGGAGGGCTTTCAACACTTGGCTTAGACTGGGGTTTAGGGCAGCTGATGATGTTACCACATGTCACCAGGCACACACATACACATACACAGATACATACATACATAAAGACACATATACATAATAGCCAGCCAACAGGTTTATGGTATATTTGACCATCAGTGATAAGAACACAGCCCTCTTGAGGCATTTTCAAAATTAAACACTGACACGCTTGTTTCACCCTGAATAAATATAGCTTGTAGTGAGCCGTTTGAGGCTTTTCCCTCAAAGTCTTCTGGGTAAAACTGCAAGTAGTCTGAAGTAATAGACATGGACAGCTCTCCTGGACACTCTCTCCCCGCCTTTGCCAACTGAGCCTCAGTGTACCTGACAGTTTCTTGATCCCGGTTCAGCCATTGAAAAGGAAAGAAAAAGAGGTTGGCTGGAAAACCGGTTTTTGGAGAAGCTGAGGGACAGGCGGGGCGAGGGCCAACTCGCCCGCAGTCAGTGCCCGGTAATTGGACAAGGTAAACACTGGCATGATGAGCTATCATCGGAGGAATGGGAGAGGAGGGAGAGGAAAGGAGCAAATGAGGCCATGGGAGAAAATGAAAGAGACAGCTTAACAGCCCAGGTGTTTGGTCTATTACCCCTTTCTTTGTTTTTATTCATTTCCAGAGACGTGTGGGAGGCTAAATGCAGATTTCCACCGCATTTGCTACTGTTGCGTCTGTGCGTACCTGTGAAGTCGTCCAAGCCAGGTAGAGGGGAGCCGTCGCCCCGGTGGGAGGCGGAGCAGTGGAGATGCTGCCTGGCCAGACAGTCACTCAGCAAGTCACTTTCCAGCATGGAGTGAACTTGAACCTG
Organism: Beryx splendens; assembly: GCA_900312565.1. NCBI lineage: Eukaryota > Metazoa > Chordata > Actinopteri > Beryciformes > Berycidae > Beryx > Beryx splendens. The sequence goes on from OMOV01090612.1 coordinate 9,531, forward strand.
TCAAACAGATAATACACAGATACTTACACTACAAGCCAAAAGTTTGGACACACGCATTTTGCTTTATTTTTTTTTACTATTTTCCACATCTTAGAATAATAGTAAAGACATCAAAACTATGAAATAACACAAATGGAATTATGCAGCGACCAAATTAGTGTTAAACAAATCAAAACTATCTTATATTTTACATTCTTTAAAGCAGCCGCCCTTTGCCTTGATGGAAAGGCAAAGTCTTTGGAAAGAAATTTATACATAGGCATCAACTTCACTATTTATATTTGTCGAAGAAACTAATCTCAAGCATTTAAGGATGAGGCTTTAGATCAAAGTGGCTTTAAGAGAATTAAAAACATAGTACATTCAATCCGGTGTGTCCAAACTTTTGACTGGTAGTGTTCATAGACAGACATAGATAGAGAGAAAAATGCTTATCAAGAGAGATAAGGCCCATTTAGATTTATGCGTGCACGTGTGTGAGCATGTGAGGTTTCCTGCCTGCGTGTAAAGATGAGCGTAATCACATTAAAGCTCTAGTCAAGTTGTCTTCCAACGCAACATATTTTGCTGTTGGGCAGCACAACTCCCATGAAGCTTCATTTTGAAAAGATTCACTTATTCTCTCTGGAGATTGCATTGATTAATTGAAGATGCCGCGGATTTTCCTCAGGAGGATTTTCTACTGTTCGCTCTCAAAGAGATGATGCTCGTACCAGATGCCTGGTTCTTGTTGTGCTTTGTGATTCAGCCTCATGTGGTACAAGATCCAGAAACCTTGTTAGGCAATATTATTCCAAAATGTTCTAACAGAGTTAAGGCAAAACAATTTACTTCATTATCCAGCGCTAACAGAGCATCCCCCAGGAGTTTCCAAAACAATTCATCGACAGCTCCGGGACTCGAAACAAACTCGCGAAGGACACCCAAGAACCACAAAAATGGTACGAGTAATCAGCCAAAAATGTTTATCCAAACCGTTGTTTATGAAGATATGGACTTCAATAGCTGTCAGTTTGAAGAAACGCAAAACTGAAAGGAGATAAATTTAAGAAGTGCGTGTTTGATATTTCAAAGTCCCATCCAGCCCCACAGGGATTACTGCAGTCCAGGGCGTGTTTTAGCCCTGTCACAACTTACAAGCACACGTGGTTCTGTTTAAATCAAACAAGGCATGGGAATACACAGAGAGCTCCAATGTCACTTATGGTCCATAGAAAACAAACAAGGCCCAGATAACAGCGAACAATAGGCTCCCTATTCTGACTTCCAGGGAGTGTGTGTAATACTGTGTTTCGTTGTATTTCATCCTACTGAATCATAAACATACCCACTTTCTCCCTCTCTTCTCCCCTCTTTCTCTCCTTTCCTAGATCTACCCCTGCTCTCCCTCACTCTCTCACTCGTTTTGTCCT
>OMOV01090630.1:0-11263 GCA_900312565.1 Beryx splendens
CGGACCTGGAGACGGGTGAAGAGGAGGAAACACCCGGGACTCAGCCGGTGAAAAGACCAAGGTACCGACTAATGTACAACTTCTGCTTCTTTACTACTTACTTATTGTAGACTGTGCGCATTTATCTTGAGGCTCTACTGGCACTACTGATTACTTTGGCTCTAAAGCATGGATTAAAAACTATCAAAAGGGAAGAGGAGCCCACACACCAGCCAGTTAGGGCCACACAAAAAAAGAGGGGTTCTTTTAATTTGCTATTTCTTTGTCTTCATGTTTCAGTTTATGCACCACGTCAAAAAGAGCCTAACACCACCTTTATAAACAATGCTGGGATAAATAATAATGACGTTTATTGATCCCTTTTCACTTATGCTCCTGAAATTCAACTGTACACTGAAATTGTGAACAAAAACATTGCTTGTTGACACTGTTTTGACTGAGGCACTAGTGATTAGTTTGGGTGTGTGGCTCAAAAACAAAATTTAAAATCTCCATCAAAAGGCAAAAGGAGCCCACACACACCTGCCAGTTTGGGCACCAAGCCTCAAGCAAGGATAATTAAGAACATGAGATAATACAAAAAAGGGTTCTTTTAATTTGACATGGTGCAAAAGAAGAGGTCAGGGGTTACTGTATTTGGCAATGTAATAACAATGTCATTTGAGATCACCAGTGCGCCCTCGCCCGGGAGGAAAGTGTCACTGCATGGACGAGGAGACAGCGGTGATGTACGCAGCTGCAGAATATCATTAAAATATTATTAAAACATATAAATACAGAGCTTCGAGCCCACGCATGAACGCCACTAAGTGACAGTGTAATGAAGACATTAGGTGTACAGAAAGCATGAAACAAACCCTCCGGCCGCTCAGCATCCTTCTTCCCTCGGGATAACAGCATTTTGGGAAGCAGCAGAGCGACGCACAGCACCAGACATGTAGCCAGCGTCACTTTCTGAAATGTCGACATGGACATTTTGGCAAGCAAGCCGTCCCCGTCCCCAGATAGACAAAAACAGACAATATCTGGCAGATTACACGGTGAAGACAGCTTAAAAAGACGCAGGTGGATGTCGCCTCTCATCCATTTGTGCACTTCCTTGTTGATTGGTGGAACGGAAGTGCGCCGTAGCTGTAATTGCTGCAGTTTACCACAGGGGGGCGCCAACGGTCTCTCATAGGTTTGTATTGCAGGTGGAGTCCAGAGACTATCGGGGGGCTCCCAGGTGAATACAATTTGGTTTGGTTTGGTTTGGTTTGATAACTTAAAACAAACACAATAAAGGCATAATTACAAGATCATAGGATGGATAAATACTACACAGCATCAGCCAAACTTAATACTGGCCACTTCTCAGTGTGTCCAAAAATAATGTTCTCACCTCCTTTTTAAACAGCTTTGGTAGGAGGGAGGCAGTTCAACAAACTGATCCCAGAGAAGCAAAGTGAGCTTTTCATATTAATTAAATTTCACTATAAGTAACAGTTTGATTTCACTATGATTTCATTCCATAGACAGCATGATACTATGATGCATAATTTCAATGATGTGAATAGTTTTTAAAACACACACCAACACACCTAGACTCTGCCTGTACGTACAGTATGTGTGGAGGCTTTCTGCAGACCTGCTGATGTGAACATAACACACATTTGCATATCAGTCTATTCTTCATGTTCTCATATTGATGTTATATATTGCATATCTTGATTTTTTAAATCATTTTTCACTTATCTTGAACTGCAAGGATTGCACGTTTGTTTGAAAGTATGATATTACTATGAATACTACCATGCTGCCATTAGCATATTCTATATTGTTATTTATATTCAGTTTTCTTGTGCTGAATCCTCTTATATACCTCAGTGTCCCAATTTGCCGACAGGGATCATTAAAACATTGAATCTTATAAGGATGACTGTCTTCCACTCCTCATAGAGTAACGTAATTCTATATGAAGGCGTATCTAACACCAAAAATCTTCTCAGACGGCGTTCCTTTGGTCTAAATATGAGGGTAATATAAACAGCGGTCAGCGGTTTAATGTGGATCTATTTGAGGGTCCTGCAAATGAAGAACGTTTGGGGAGCCATGTTTATAGTGGTGCAAAATATCTATTTTGGACAGTTTTGTGGAGCTGTAATGCCACATTCTTTTCCAACCAAGACCAGACTGAGGTTTTAACTCCAGTGGCCTTTAGTGTGATGGAGCCCGAGTCTCACATGCAGTAAGAGGCTTCTCCTCTCATTGCCTGTTCCCATTATACAGCATATGCAACCCTCATGCTCAGCTCAGACAGGAGTGTGAGAATAAACAAGTTTTTTCTTCTCAAGTGATCATGTGCCTTTTCTTTTATGCAAAAAAAACAGTTTCGCTAAAATGTTAGGAATGTTAACAAGCAAATACTTTTGACAATTTCCTTCCTCGGGTATCAAGCCTCATCCAAGTGATTATCGTCAACTCAGTGCTGCAGAGACATAAATAATGAGCACGCTACATGAAATGAATATCCAGTTTATTCAGTCAAGAGAAAAAAACAGCTCAGGACGAAACGTAAAAACGAAGCGACAACAGTGTTGAAGTCCCACACAGCTCAGTCGAGTCTCCAGAGTCCAGAGGAGAGGAGACGAGGAAGGAGCAGCTGATCCTCCTCAGCTGCAGCCAAATAGTATTTGCAAATACTTTTCAAGTTTGTTTGTTTCTAGGCTACTTAGATGCCAGATGGGTGGAGTTCACCGCAAAAGAGAATACGTCTGCCAGAACGTTTTGACAATCAGAGGAAAGTTTATAAAAGTCGAGGCGGTATGTTTCTCTGTGATGGGTGACTTAGTTGATGCTATGCTTGGCCTGATGAGCTAAACTCCACCCATCTGGGATTTCAAGCAGGGTGAAACACACTCTGAAGATTATTTGCAAACACTATTCCCACAAAGTCTGGTCAGTTGCAGTTTGCTTAACCTCTGAAATGTAAAAAAAAAAAAAAAGGCAGAACAATCGCAATTACTCCCTATCAAGTGCTCTGACCTTTGGAAAATGTCCTCATGATAATTTCATTATTCCGTCTTCAATTGGAGAATAATGATCTCTGGTCCAATTAATCAGAAATGTCAGTTTTCTGGATAACAGCCACACACAGCTCCACGTTTAAGAGTCCGACCTCGGCCTAGTTGAAATGTGTCCCATCAGTGTTTCCACACGCCGTTCAGTGCGAAACATGAAAGCAGTCAGCTGATGAGGCCTGTGCTGCAGGGAGCAGATCGTCTCACCAAAACACAACATTACCTCTAGCTGAGGCTCGTTCACAGTCCAACTGGCTCCACATCATCCTGCTCTGATCTGCAGGGAGAAGTGAAATATGCAACAGCTCTTGGTAACACAGTACTGGAAGTGAACTGTGAGGTCTTAGAGGCATAACGTGAACGTATTATTAGCGCTATATATACTATTACAACACCGTAACCATAAAGTATGTACTGAAAAGTCATTGTGATGTCCATTATGAATCTTTGCTCTAGAAATGAAAGGTTTTATTCCAAAATGTTATGCATCTATTTAGGGGGGATGCTAAAATGCTAAATGAAATTCCTATTAAAAATTTATATTTCAGTGATTCTGTACTCAAAAACATTACTATTTTATAAGCAAAGGTCTTAAATGACTCATTAACTTTAACAGCAAATGGTGGAAATATCATTTTTGAATCAAACTCTTTAATCCCCCCCAGGGGTTTTGTGCATTGTGTGTACTGTAGGGTTAGAGTTATCATGTTCTGTTTATAATGCAGAAATAACAGGCTTATAATGTGCTCATGATGTCTCATGCTGCCTTGTGTGATGCAGGAATTCAGAGAAACACACTGCACTGTGTAGAGTGTCGTCAAACTGATGTTACATGTTCATTAATTAGTTCATGAACCAGAGGAAGTGGACACTCTGGGGACCCGTAGTCAGCACCACTTTCTTCTTTACTTTATAACAGGTCTTTGAGAAAGAGTAAAAAAAAAAAAATCTCTACAAAATCATTTAGTTTGACATTTAGTCAACATCAGCAAGTGTTATTTGATCCACAACAATATCAACAACGCTGTTCAGGCCTTGAGACAGCAGTGATGATGATTTACAGTGTTGAGGAGCCAAACAGCCTTCAGTGTCGCCCCTTTATCAAAATACAGTGTGGGAGCCAAATTTTTAAAGTAGCCTCCCATCTTCCCTGCGCCCCAAAAGAAAGATATACAGTACAGTGTTACAGATCCGTCATTCCTGATCTCAGTTAACAATAAATTTGACCCAAACCTCCTGCGTTGGTCGGTCGAGCCCTTCAACTCGTCAAGATCTGCTTTCTAAAAATGGAAAGCGATCTAGTAAAGTCAAATGTTGTTTCAAGACGAACTTTGGAAGACCCAAAACTAACCAAAGTAAAACTTTCCACTTCAAATCCATCAAGTGTCCTGCTGGGTGTATGTTGTGAACTCTAGTTGTACAGTTAGTATCATAATGATAGGTTGGGCTGCTGGGAATGTTTTTGAACTGGGCCAGGCCCTTAAACCTTCATAATTGTGGATTCTGTGGTATTTGCTGCACTTGCTTTCAACTCTCCCCATCTGCCCTTATAACCCACTCTGACTCCGGCTCACCACTCACACACCCATGAAGAGGCTCAATAATGGAAGCGCCTGGCTCTCACAGGCTTTATTTGTCTGCTGTGTAGCTTTAAAGAAGCCTTTCAGTCAAGCTGCACTAGGTAACTTCGCATGTTGGCGGCTCCAACAGCGAGAGATAACAAAATTTTCACTTCCACACCCAGAAATCCTGTGCAGCGAGGTCAGTAAACTGCACAGAGCTCACTCATGTTTACCAACCGGCCGGTCTGTGATGCTTTACATCAAACATACCACAGAGCCGAGAGAGGAAAAGATCTAACGCTGGTGAGTCCGGCTTTCTCTGGATGGAGCGCCGCTCACTGTTGTTTAGGAGACAGTTTGCACTGCACAGGCAGATTCATCTTCCATGTAGTGTGTCATTAAACTGATGTTAAACTGTTACACTGATCCTCAGTTTTGTTTCGTCACTTCCTCTTGGCAGAGAAGTGAGCATACATTCAGATTTCATACTTTTGAATTTTGTTTGTGCAAATAGGGCAAATCTGCAGGGTCTCAATTAGTGATGATGAGACGCGCTTCTCTACCCCACTTTGTGATTTAGGCTGGTGGGTGTATTTTTACATAAAAACCTTGCCATGTGCTGCATTATTTTAAATAGAACCCTATATATCAGTGTTGAAACACATGTGGCAACCACACATACAGCCAGTTTGGTTTGCTGAGGTTGAAGGTGAATGTCTTTCATTCCAGTTCATGAAATTATTATTCTAGATTATTCTTTAGGGATGTACTCTACTTCTATCATGGTAGAATTATGATGGAAACAGGAATATGATAAGCCAGGCTCTCTGCCTACTTACTATGTGCTTAAGATGTTCACCAATCTCAGGGAATTACCAACATTTTATGTTGGTTTCAGTGAAACAAATGCTTGAATCAATCTGTTTTCATAAACTGTCTGCCCCCCAAAAAGTTTATCGAGTTTTTTATTGATTAGAAATGTGTACACTGTCTATATCCATGCCAAAATGCATGGGGGGGGGGGAAACTAATGCAGTAAAGTATAAGTAATGTATTATCTTTTGCAATGATAATATGCTGCAACAGAACTTGGCATTGGTTCACTTGCAGTGTTAATGCCAGCAGTTCCTGGTTTGAAGTCTCATATCTGCCTGCGGTCACGTTTGGGACAAGCTAGAGCGCTCACTTGCATCCCTTCCAGACATCTCCATGTATAGTTTAGTTCAAATGGTCCACCCAGCTGTCAGGATCGTAATTCACTCTCATCTCATCTTCTCACCAAAACAGAATATTACCTCTTACTGAGTCTGCCTCTCAGTGCTGCCATTAAGATGGCCTCCTTCGTAGTCCAGCTGGCACAGTATCATGTTGTTCTTGAGGAAAAACTTGTCTCCCACACAAAACCTGCAGAGAGAAATTAAAATATGGAACAGGTCTTGGTCTCGCTCAAGCTGAAGTGAATCATGAGGCCCCAGGCAAGCATTACAAGCATATTTTAAGCATACACACACACCAACATGATAATCAGAAAATTACATGTATTAAGTTATCAAGGTAAATCTTGCATGATTACTGTCTGAGTAGCTCTCTGATTGATACAGAAAGTCTTTTGCACACTGTGTGTATTGTAGCAAACTTCATCATGTTCTGATTACAATGCACTCACAATGTGCTTATAATGAGCAGTGACTCACTGGTATACCTTCCAGAGCTCACTTGTATACCTCCCAGATAAGTCAACTGAATTTGATCTCCTCGGCTAATTGCTCCCCTAATCTTACCTCTGGCGGCAGAGCTGACAGGCAAAGCAGTCTAAATGGTAGACGTTGTCCCTGGCTCTCATCACCATCTCAAAGGCAGGGATCAGCTTACTGCAGGCTGCACAGTTCCCCGTCACCCCAAAGAGCCTGCAGAGGGAAGGAGGGTGGGAAGGAGACCTGTAATCTGTTAGTGGGTGTCGTGCTGTTGTCTTTGGATGCATTTAGATACATTTCAGCCAAGTGCGAGAGAAAAAAATGTGAAATAAAGGGCGTACGAACTTAAAAACTAGTTCAACAGGGCCGTACTTCTTAGTGAGTCTCACAGACTTTGCTCAGTCAGACAGTGTTAATAACCACTTGTTTTAACGAGGTAATCCGCAAGTGCCCTGCCCTTCCCTGAGCTCACTTGTCAGTCAAACAGAGAGGCCAGTATTGTGACGTCTTTTCCCTTGGGTTTTCTGTTGATGCAGTTTGAGTTTCTGTAGGTGGCGCTCTTTTCTTTGCCTGTTCAGCCATGGTGGCTATCGCTGCTCATGCTAACTACCCAGTTCTTCTATTTACTTCAAACAGAAATCACTTTTTCCAGGAAAGAGCAGGCAGACACCGGGTGTTCGGAACAGCAAATGTAAAAGCTTTCAGGAACAAGGTATAAGTGTCATATCAGTCGGTAACAGCGAGTAGCAAAATGGGTATATGTATATGAAAATATCACAGATCAGATGATTACTTTAACCTACTAGGAGTAGAAAATGTGTGGTGCTTGCCACATGGGACATTGCACTGAGTTGCAGAAAGTTTACAGGTAAGTACCACCCTGGTCTTCAAAGCCAGTTAAAACAAACCCTGTGTATTATTTGCAAATACTATTTGACTCAGGTCTGGCCAGCTGCAGTTTGCTTCACCTCTCAATGTGCACAAAGACAGAACAAAATGTCTCCCTGGGAGTCTGATGCAAAATGAAGATGAGTCACCGCCGCTTCTCCCCATATCCCATTAGAGACCCAGTAGAAAGGAGGTCTTGGAAGAACCATTAAGAAGAACTACATCCACAGATGGAGGGCGAATGCACTGAGCATGAGTACACCAGAACTTCAGACGACAAATGAAAACGTCATCGAACGAGTGACCAACAAGAGAACAAAAGCGAGGCCTAATTAACAGAATGTTCTGATCTAACGAGCCTTAGTCTTTAGCAGGCACCTGGTGCGTTTTTTCCTCCTCCTTAACGAGGGTACGAAGCTCAATGCTAATTCTCTACTAATGGTCCAATTAAAAGAAATCACATGGTTTTAATCCTGCTCTTCAAAGGCTTTTGGTCTGCACCCTTGCAATGATGAGGAAAACAGGAGGCAATCTAGCCAATTTAACTGTCAAAAGGGGTTTTGGTCTCTAAGAGCAGCACAGCTAATGAGAGACTTAGCTCCAACCAAATCCAGCTGGATTGTACATGAGACTAACACATGAGTTCAGCAATGTGGCCGAGATATCAGGAGTTCTCCTGCTGACCTGACACCATTCGTCTTTACTCCGGGGAAGTAGCGAACCCAGAGTATAAAACCCTTCAGACAAAGGACCATATAAGTCCTGAACTTATACAAGGAAAAGTTTGGATCCTTCACTTGCTAGTAAAACACTGAAGAAAAAATGAATTCTAAAAAAGCAGTGATCCAAAACAAACAAGGCACTCAATCTGTCTTAAGTGAAAAAACATTTTTTTTAAACCTTTATTACTGTAACTGTTAGATCGACACACTAGTCCTTGTGAATGGTCTTGCAGCCCATGCAATGAAGGCTTTTTTATCTGTTTTTCCACTTAAGATCAGCAAGTGCCAGAGTGCAAGTGACGGATCCAAAAATAGTTTGGGTCTACCTATTCGTCCAAAGAGCACCTGTCTGTTCATATCAGACCCAAACAGAGCTTCTTCCCTCTGTCTTTTAACCATATAAGTCCATTTTAAGTTTACGTATTGGAGATGCCTGCAAGGATCATTGTCTAAAGATCGCAAAGCTAGAATGTGGTTTGCATGTATAGTATACTTAAAGCATACTTATTCCTATATTCATATACCTCCTCCGATACCTGAGAGACTGTTCAGGTGATGAATGACAGTCCAAACAATCTAAAAAAAAAACTCTGAAGGCGTCATATAAAGTGTTTTCAGTGTTTCGTGTGTTTTATTGAGCCTGTTCCCTAAGCATAAAGCAAGTCTCTAACCTGTTTGTTACCAGACAGGTGTAAGCAGTTTCATGATAGGGAGGACTGTCCTGAATGTCCTGCGGAGGATGGTGTTTAGTCTCAGGCAGCCCTCCTCATCATGCAGGCGTGTTGTTGCGTTATCGCACGTTCAAGTCCGGCTCGTCATCTATATGCAGCACGCCATCATCTCTCTGCTACCGTTTCTTTCTCTTTCCTCTGTATACTGTCTGATAAATAACTTTAAATGGTTTTATCTCCCCCCCAGTTTTATTGCAAACAAATATTGATCATCTAAAAAAATGTGACACTGACAAATTAATCATGGGCAAGAAAGGTAAACGCACTGTTGACTATTGCTTTTGCTATTAGCTCGCTTAAGACCTTCACCTCCAAATCAGTAACATTTTGAAGGGTGTAATGTACTTTTTAACAGGTGGAACACTGAACATCTGGCAACATACTTTTCCTAACATGGGATGAACCATTTCAAGTACAGTGAGGCAGAGATTTGGCTTCAATGGAAGTTTTACATGCAGAGTGCTGAGCCAAAAATAATCAAGTCCAATATGAGGAATCAGTAAAGAGTGAGGTAGCACATTTGAAATTGGGGAAAACATGACTGGATATATTTCATTTACTTATTGGGGCATTTCGTAGCTGTCCCAATATTGATACATACTTTCTGGCGGCCATACTGGAAGCCTGAGTAGCCTGACCGCATTTCTTAATGTGTAGTTAGGCCGTCCCAACAGAATTTAACAACTTCTGTTCTGTTTTTTGACTGGGATCTGATCATTTTGTCACTGATGAATCTGATCGATTTTGTGTTTGCCTGACCAAGATGATGTCTAGCAAATCATATGTTCATCCAAAACCAGCTTCACTGAGCCACTTGTGTTTTGGGAGTAGAGACTAGGTCTGAAGACAAGACAGTTTAGGTCTACTGTGCCACAGTAACCTACATTTGGAAACAAATCTACTTTATCAGAGAATTTGCTTTTACTGATAGTGTCACTGAATGGATCTACAGCCACACCACAGTCTCTTTCAGCTGTCTTTTTCATGTCTGTTATAATTTAGCCATTATTTACATACAGCAAATTCTCCACTGGACCTCCATGATGGCAGCATGATGGCAGCAGTGGGGAGATTTGTGATGCAACTACAAAGCCTGCATAAATAAGAAATAAGTGCAATGTGAGTACTTTACTTATTTATTTATTTTATTATTTATTATAATTATTTTTCAGATTTCTGTATCTTGTATGAAAGTCCTGTTGTGTGTGTTGTTGTTTTTTTGTGCTCCGTTTTATTCTGTGAAGTATGATAGTGGATGTCGTCATTTCATATGCCTGATGTTTGGCATTAGCACCAAAGCCCACCCAGGAGCCCCCGTGGCAGCGGTACCTCAGATAGTCCCTGCGGCAGAGGATGAGGTTGGCCCGGGTGTAGAGGCTGGAGCCCACCCGGCCCAGGCGGCAGTCACAACAGGAACACTTCAGGCAGTCTTCGTGCCAGTACCGGTCCAGCGCCTGCAGCATGAAGCGGTCCCGAATCCTCCCGTTACAGCCGGCGCAGCCCCGCGGCTTCTCTCTGGACTGGAGGGACACCAGAGACACACCTGACCGGACACAGTCCGCCAGGTGGAGAAGGGATGAAACAGACAGAAAACTGAGAAAGCAATGCCCCATTTTAGAAGCATATAGGCTACAAATCCCAAATGAATATTATAGTGATACCATAGGAGATAAAATGCCATAAAGAAAGATAAGGGCGTTATAAACCGAGTGCGTATCAGACAAGCTGTAAGTCATTATAGGAATATTATTATGTGGATATATTCAAGTAAGATAAGTTCATTTTAAAATTATTATTAGCCTACCATTAATCCTTATAGGAATATTATAAGGATACCATATAGGAAAAGGGTACCTGCAAACAAACTGTCCAGAATAATAGTGATTTTTTTTCCGTTATAGGGACAGTGTTATGCTGAAATTACTGCATAATCTTTATAAAAAGCTTTGACATAGTTGGATAAAGTTGGCTTTTTCATTTCTCAAACTAAGTTAAGAACTGAGCCAGGATCTGTCACGGACTTGGTCAATCTTTTTCTGCAGGTGACACCTGCAGTTGCACACTCAGCGCCTCATCTCCTTTTATAATTAAGATGAAGGAAAATGACACACATAGGCTAAAATTCAAGAGAAATCTGGTTATATCTCAGGCTCCTACTCACTCTCCTCCTTGTCCAGCACCATCGTTGGCAAACGACAGCAATCCAACTAGAGGAGAAATCTCCTTTGCTGTGGGCAAAGGCGCAAAAACACCGCGAAGACGCAGAGCAATAAACGCAGAAGACTTTAACACTCTTTACAAATTACACTATCAACCCCGACTCGATCAAACTTCAGCTCTGCTCTCTTCATACTCCCGACGAAAGCGAAGAGAAGCAGCCATGGTCGCTTCGGTGCCACACGCGTAAAAATAGCCTGTGGATGGATGAAAGCGGCTTCCTCGGGTATCACCTTGCCTGGAGGAGAGAGACGTCCTCAAACCAAGAGAGCCCGCGCCTTATCTTGGTTCATGTCAGTGCATAAGCATTTCTGTATCTTAAAGGCTTAGGTTCCCTGCAAATGAGCCCTTCTCCACCGCCAGCAGCCTGCACGTCCCTCCTCCCTCTCT
>OMOV01090640.1:11496-31353 GCA_900312565.1 Beryx splendens
TCTGTTATTAAGAAGATTATGTGAATAACAAACAATCTCAATTATTTCTATAATATATATATATATATATATATATATATATATATATATATAGATAGATAGATATAATACGGGTATTTTTTCCCACCCTTAAAGCGGGCCAATACTATTTGAATGACTGACTGTGCCGCCTCACTCTCAAATGAAAGTGCACTCAGGCATGATGGGATGTGTTGATGAAGTGGTGTAGACCGGGCACAGGTTGGGCCGGGTGTGAAGACAAACCTCTTGTGAATCCAGCTGATGCTTCGAAGCAGCGAGCAGTGACTTATATTATGAAAGTCGGTTTGCTGGACGTTTCACCGATGAGTTCATTAACCTTTTTTTGTGTTTTAAACATACATTGGATATTTTAATGAAGAGTATATCAATGTTGTCTGAAGATTAAATAAATGGTTTAGTCTTGATATAATAATGTCATCAGGAAGAGAATGATATATTGAGGTGGAGTCACAAAATTCCTCCGCTGTGCAGTGATAATTTCATTAGATAATCAGCTTTGATTGCAGGTTTGTGTGTGTGGCACATGTGTGCCCACCTAACTGTAAATGAAGGACTGTGTTTGAATAACTGGACACGACTGGGGACTGTAGACTAGACTGCTCATCGCATGTTCTTGCAACTGCCAAACCTGTGGGACGGCCACACTTAACTATGGTGACCTCAGCTGAACTAACTGATCATTGTAAACTGCCGTCTTCAGTCATCTCATGTGAAGGAACACTTGCTCTGTGAACTGATCTCATATCTGTGTCAGGTGTCACCGCACGCACCCAAGTCGTAATGAATTTGAGAGGATCTGGTGGCACAAATGAGTTGACTCCTGCACACCTACAAAAATATGTATTAACATCTGAGTTGTGGAGTAATGTTAAAGCGTCATTGCAGGCTGGCTGATTAGATTGATGATGGTTAGTTTTTGAATGCTGTGTTGTGAATTAATTTAATCTAGCTGTCGTGTCCCATTCATCTCGACAGTGAAATTCCAATGTTTTTATTTACCGTAATCTGATTTTGAAAGAGAGCATTGACCTAAATGTTATCAGTGTGCTCTTCCATCAGACATACTGGCAGCTCCACCTCCACTGTTCCACCTTAGGGGCAAATGTAGCATGAAAACGGTTAAACTTACCAGTTTAACAAGTAGGAATACAATCAACATGAGATTGAGCATTTTATAAACCTAATAGTCTGGTGATCTTTCAATTTGAATGAGCTGTGCAGGTTTAGAGCTAGGCCAATAGTGCAACAATTTCTAACTCTCCTATGTGGCCTTTAATTTCCTGTGACATAACACATTGTACCTTAATATATTGTAAATAACTAATTCCATTTGTTTGTCTAATTAATGACCTAGAAACCCTTACCACCAAACCAAACTCAAGTTAACTGCACTCAAACCAATTACAAAGGAGGACTCGGTCTGATTTTTTGTTTTGAATTTTCACAGAATGAGTAAAACTTGCGCAGCTTAAACGGAATAAGTTTGATAACACCCTTGATTTGCGTCTGATTCGATGAGGCTGTGCGCCTGTGCCATGTGTGCACCGGCCGGTGGTCATTTATTGATTTCACATGGAGCAGTAGGCCAATATCTACTTTTTTAAAATCACCATTCAAATTATTACAGTGTTGTAAAGCTTGTTGCTCTTGGTTTGCAGACGTTCCTAATTGGGCCTTAAAGCATAACTAGTAAAAATGACACTCCAGTAGTCTAATTTGAAGTGTGAAAGATAAGTGATCCTGGGAACTTACACTAACTTTATCGTCATTCCATGCCCATGTCCTACCTCTTCCCAGAAGTGTTGAGTTTACTGCATCTTACCGAGTGCGCAGTGGTGAAAATGTTTTATTGTGGTTTCTTTTTTCTTTTTTTTTTACCCCTCTCAGCGTTGTTTTGGTGTAGGCCCTCCCAGCTGCAGGCTTGACTTGGCGTGGCATGTAATGTCTTGACTGAACGAAGTGTGCTTACGCAAAATGAGAAACAAAGATGGGTCTAAAAAGCGTTTTGCATGTTTTCTACACCAACTGATGATGTGATGACGTAAACCGATCGCTACTTGTGCAACGTTTGTGTAGTTCAACCTCTGCGGTCATGTGCTCTCCTATACATTGATATTGTATTACACGCCTCAAAGAGCTGTCTTTGTCTTTCTGTTGGTACTGATGTCCGTTTGCTGGTGTGTGTGTGTGTGTGTGTGTGTATGTGTGTGTGTTTGTGTAATACAATGAGGTGTATGTGCGTGTCATTAAATGAACATCTAAGATGAAATGTCAAGGGTTGTACTGTTGCTCTCAGCTTTCCTTGTGTTTCTGATGCTTTACAGTGGCATTTATTTCCTTGTCACTTTGTTAATTTTCTTCTTTTTTTTTAATGCTGGCATGACTTTAAACATATCAGATACCCACAAATCAATGGAAGGGCTTGGACTTGGTGCTGTGAAATCACACAGTTTAAAGAAAGTGAAGATTTGAACGGTCACTTGTTGAAATCTGTGAATGAGCTCAGTTCTTTAGGTTGCTTTTGGTGAATGTCTTTCGCAGGGGAAACTGTTAGACTTGAATAACAACATGGTGTTAAATGAAATGCATCCAGTAGTTCCTGACATGAGCAGATACTTCTTTTTGATGGACAGTTAATGCAGTTTATTTTATCCCCCTATCCTGAATCTTCATTTTCAACGTTCATTTTCCAGAACATCCGTTCGATGCGATGTCTGTGCCTGCCGAACACTGACGAGTTGTGTGTGGCAGCGTTTGTTGATAGAGCTGTCATGTCAGAAACACTATTTTTGATGTCATGCATGAGATGTAACTTGGGGCGACGTCCATTCAGTAATTTTTAATTTCCAAAAGTTGTTTCCTCAGTGAATCCAAGTGTAACCTGCTTTCCCCTCGAGTTCCACCAGCAACCATCCCATGAGGTGAGCCAGTGTTACCTACTCAGTTCAGGCTGTGGATATTTTTCCTGTACACCTGGTGTCTGTGTTAAATAAAAATGTATCGTGCCGTGAATCTGCAGCTGTAGTTATTGCGTGCTTGTAGTGTTGAATTTAAACCCATTTACCGTTTGGGGGGGAAAAACCTGGTTATACTGGAGAAAAAATGGTTTTCACTTTACAAGTTTTCCCTTTTGATAGGACAGGATTTTTTGTGTGTGGTTATGACGAGTTTTCTCAACATCGGCTGTTTTCGTATCATAATGAGAAGATGGAGATGTGTGTTTGTGGGGGACATGAGGTGTGGAAGCTGCATGCAAGTATGACTGGTGCTCAGGTGGATTCATGATCACTGACAATCACAGGGTTAAAGGCCCAGTGTGTTGCTGCAGGATGGTGCCACAGTAGAAAAACGGTTGCCATATCTTATTCGTTTCCTGAGCTTTTGATATGGTATAGGCTTGTACATCAATGCGCTGTTTAACCAAGAACCCAAGCCTAGCAGCTAAGGAACATCTCCTGTTTCTGAATGTGTTTAGGTGGGTAATGGATGGAAAAGGGTTGGTTTGGTAGCCTGTTTTTTACTTTGTTCTAACATTAAATGTCATTGTCTGCATTAGGCTATCTCACAACACAAAATAATCAGTCAATCTGGGAAAAAGTAATACATCTGGAGCATTAAATAGCCTGTTGTGCACAGAGCAAGATTCACAGGTCTGGATGAGAGAGAAAAAAGGTGTAGGCCAGAATAGAGTAGGCGTCTTCTACTGGTGATATCGTCACGCTGTGGGCTTTCAGTAGATGGTGACATGTTTCTCTGTGATAGGCCTGCAGGGCAGACAGACTATAAGACCACCACTAAGAATAACACAAACAGACTTAACATTGTAAGTTCGTTTCAAATAAATCACATAGGCCTATATATAATAATAGAGATAAAAATCACTCAAGTACAGTCAGTTTGTGAACTTTTTTACATGCATCCCATGCACCCTTAACTCCCCCTCCCCGCCCCGCTATGCGTCAGTCCGATATTGAGTGGGGAAAGCAATGTTATTCCCCAGTCAATGGTGAGGAGGCGAGCTGTGTCTGAAGCAGCGATGCGGCATCGCATCCTCCGAGGAGGATGAGAATCTGAGTGGGCACGCGCTACAGATGATCGGCCTGCCTCGTTGCAGACACTGACATTTGGGCTACCTTGTGTCCCGCCTACAAGGCGTGGAATTGTATCCTATTTCCAAAAGTGTTTCACTGGAAGGGGGACCCTGAAAGCATCATCGATGGCCCAGCTACAGGGTGAGTAACGCACAGCAAACACATTTAGAGTTCAGTAGCCTTCAGTTTGTCAGCTAACCATTCAAAATGAACCAGGTAAGCGTCAGGACGTCCGCTGAAAGCCACCGAGGAGCAGGCTGCATGATGGAGGAGCAGCCAGCAGGGAGCCAGCAGGGAGCCAGGGCTGCCCTGCTGCCTGGCTGCTGCACCGCAGGTTTCAGTAACGTTAGCTGCTGTTTGCTTTTGGAGGAATAAAGCAAGCATCGCCTCTGATAGTGAGTTTGCTGCTTCGTGTTCCTGACAGGACTGGAGAGACTACACGGATGAATCTCCCGTACACTAATGACAGAGATACTGCCCGTGTTAGCCGTTGTAGGACGCTGCCGACATGATCATGAGTTGAGATTTAATTTGTTCAGGATCACAAGGTTTCCCATGCATCCTGGTCTCGAGCTGCCTCTCGTCGCCGTAGCATCCGTCTGGTCTCTCTGATCCTTTATGAAGCGATCACACAGGCACGAGCCTCTTTCCATAACTCAAAGGAAGCCTCTGATTCCGCACGGAGCGTGCGTTCAGGCTATGGCGGGGACAGCAGATGTCTGAGATGATAGGGGCATGCCAACAAATGGTTCATAAATTCAGCTTTCATTAAGCGCCCCCTAGATGCAAATCGCCGTGATCGTGTTTCAAGCAAAGGAAATTAAATTTGCTTTAGATTTTTTAATCAGGAGACAGAAAAAACATCACTGCTGGTTGTTTCTCTCTGATGAAGCAGTCACCTCCTATTTAGCATCATATTGCATTTGATTGGGCCATCAGGAGAGCGGGGTGAGCTGCTTTAAGAGTGCCGATCTGGGGTCAGTCGTGCAATTTCTCCTTACACCCGGGGAGTTGGGAGAGGGACGGGGAAGCTGATCCCTAATCAGCGCCAAAGTAGCAACTTCATCCTGGAGCCGCGCTGCCGTCCGCATGTCCAGCTATCATGGCAGTCTGTGATCATACATGTGAACCTCCCTCTGAACCAGCGAAGACAGGTGGTTTACAGCAGACTGTCTCGTCTCGCACATTTTTTAGACGAGTAAAATGGCGTCAGAAACATCCGGGTCATGGTGAAAAGGAAGATGTAGTGAGGGAGGAGGAGGGATTCCTTTAACCCGAAGCGGCGGACACGGTGGGATATCTTTGGGAGCTGGCTAACGTTACTTAGCAATGGTTGCTACGCTACCACAGACGTTCCAGCGGGAGAGTGGAGGCCGCTTTGCTGCTGCTGTATCCGACTGCAGCTGTGAGGCAGTTTGCAGCCTGTCGCTAAAACGATTACATGACTAAAACAAGGTCTCTGGGTAAAACTTTGCAGTTCAGCAGCCCGGTACACAGGCAGGCCTGTCATGGTAATGATGGTACAGGCAGATAGAAACCATAGAAACAGAGTGGAGTTGAGGGCACTTCCTGTCACTTATCACCTTCCTTTCCTGTGACTTGAGTCATCAGCATGTCTGTCTCTCAGTTTCTGTCATCAGACAACCACACAACCTTAAAAAGAGATTTTCATTCAGGGTCACAAAAAGAAAGAACAAAAAACAAACATGAAACAAGTCAAATATAGGCTACTATGTCAGGGTTTTTTTGGTCCTAAAACAAAAGCATACTGACTCTGGTGTGGAAGTGGGTCAGAACGTTTCCCACCGTACTGTGGCAGCACCTGTTGCAGAACTGTTGTTTAGTGACTCTGGGCATCAGTGGAAAATGCTCTACATTTGATTATTGTATTGCCCTCATTTGCGCAAACATTTTCCATGCAAAGCTTGCATTCAGCTTGGTCCAAATGGGCTTGCTTTCAGATATAGTCTGACTTAAAACCCAACTTGAAGAGCTACCATCATCTGATACATCCTAGGTTTGCAAGTAAACTTATGGGGTCTTTACCCGTCCTCTGTCCTTGCGTTGTTCTGCTTTGGATTTGTTCTTAAGTGGTTATGAAGGACACAAGAACGTGTAAGAACACAGAGAAAGACACTTGCTTGAGGGAATAACGATGTAGCGCTCCTGCCACAGCTAGTGGCCCTGTTCTACACAAGAGTGAATAAATAGCGAGCACAATCTGGTATTTTAATAGAAAACGGAACGTAAATGATTTCATGGTACTGAATAGATACCTTGAGCATTTTCAAATATGTTGCTTTATTGTAATATAGCGATATCACCCATTTAGTCAATTATGAGTATCAATTATCAGCAAACTATGTGAAAAATCGTACCCTTGATCCTGTGGTTCACATTTATTGAGATGAAAGTGATCAGGCATGCTTATCGACTATAATGCTACAGCATACACTTCACTCATTCCAACTTTGAGAAGTTCTCCATCATGAAAACTTTACAGAGAGCTTGAAATAAAAAAACAAATAAAATACTAGAATAAATCTGTCATCTGCGATGCAATGATGCAGCCGTGATGGGTTCTCTCATTTGAAATGGATGAACTTGGAGAGAGCATGTCCCACATATTAAGAGTGATCAAGGGGGTAGCACTGTCAGATGTCAGAGGCAGTGCTGATGTGAAGTGGCAAGCGAACATATTTATAGAACGAGACAAACACAAACTCTTCCTGTGACTGTGCTGCAGTGCTGGAAATGGGCTGCACCGCTGATGTGGTGAATCTTCAGGGAGAGCAGCAGGGAGTTCAGACTGAAGATAAGCTCGTTCAATTATTCACCCGTAGCAGGTTGGGAAGGATTCTAATTTTTATTCAAATGAGTAGCTCTAAGTGTCCTGAATGCACCCCAAATTTAAAGAGCCAATCGGAGAACAGCACTGTCTTGTTTTTTCTCTGCCACCTCCTCAGACTCAGCAGCAGAGTCTGTCGGACAGCTTTGCTCTCCCTCTCCAAGTTGGAGGACAGAGTGAGCTCTCTCCTGCCAGACACTGTCCACTGTTGTTTCCCTCTTGCTGCTCTTGTATTTCAGAGATGTTCTCTTTGATAGAGAAATAAAGTGTGATTGCACCAGTTGGTTGCAGTTTTCACTTGGATTGCACTCTGCATTCCTATTCAGTATTGAATATGAGGTGCGTGGGCTAATGCTGCAATGGGTTGTAAATGTTGCTGGGTAAATAATGGTCCATCTTTGTAGTTATTTAGTCTGTAAACAGTTGTGAAAATTAAATTACCACTAAGATGTGATTTACATGATATTTGGCCATAAAATGTAATTAGACAGCAGGTGGCTAAAAGGACAATTCTGTTTCGTTTTGTTCTCATTTGCATCCATCTCTGTTTATTTTGTTGGGATGGATATTTGCGTAGTCATTTTGTCCTATTGCAAAATAAAGGGGAGGCGGGTGTGTCGCAGGGGACAGCTTGATTAACACATTAACACCTAACTAGCAATTAACTAGTGAGAGGTGTTTGAATTCTGAGGACTGTAATTCCCAGAAATCATACGATGTCAGTAAACGGCTCACTCGTTGCACCTGCACATGGACAGGATTCCCTGGCAGTGACCATACCCGACACCTTAATTATAATAATACATGATAATAAGGTGAATACAGCATCTCGATCAGTGACGATGGGACACTCTTCTCTGCTACAGTCCCACTTTGTGATTTAGGCTGATAAGACAAGTGTATTTTTCATAAAAACCTTGCAGCTTTAAAGCTCACTACTTCCATTATTCGATTTTAGTAAATATATTCTCAAGTAGGAACAAAACAGGTTATCCTTGTGGTGTTTCTTCTTACACTCTTTGCTAATCACAGTTATTTTTGCGAGGCCGTCCATGTTGTGTTTTAGGTTGTGCATTTTTATTCCTCCTGATTGTTCGAGCTTTAAAATATCAAAGAGGAAGCGAGCTACATTAGGCAGGGAGACACCCTGATTGTCAGCAGTTATTTTGCACATTGAATTTTTTAAAATGCAGTCCAAGTCAAGGCTGTTGTAAACTGTGATCAAACAGCATGGACACACAAACGGGTGTAAAGATATTCAGCATAGGTATTAGTAGTCCCAGTCCCAAAGCCCGCCAGGCTGCTATGCACAGAAGGCAAGTCTTTGTGTGTGTGTGTGTGCGTGTGTGTGTGTGTATGTGCATAATATTTGTGTGTGTGTGTGTTTTCTGAGGTTTCACATGGGTTTTCTGCATGTGGCATATTTCATTGCAGCAAAGTTACTGCAGATAATTGATTGTGCTGCTCTCTGTCAGTTACTCAAGGGGACTTGGCTTTGAAGGACAAACTATTTCCAGAACTCTTTCAGTCGGCTAATTTGAATGGTGACGATCCAAAGGTGGTATTTCTGCTTTCGTATCACAATTGTTCTTACTGATCCCTTCGCTGACAGATGAGCAGCTCAGGAGAGAGAAAATGCAGGACAGGGAGCAGGCTGAAGGAAACGCGGCGAGTGGTCAGAAATATGTCTGAATATTATGTAGCTCTGAGAAGCCTCAGCTCAAATGAGGCGCTAATGATAGATCTGGCTTGACAGATAGCAGAAATATTTCTGATTAGTTCAGTCAAGAGTTAGCCTGACATTTAACTCCAGCAAGTATGATTTCACATTGTGTTTCTGTTGATTGTTAGGAAGCAGAAAAGCAGGCGAGGAAAGAATAAGAAAAAGGGAGCAGAGAAATGAGAGAGCACAAGACAGAATAACTGAGCTATTGACAGTCAAGGGAGGTTACTGTCATTTTGTCCTTGTCTTCACCATTTAAATATCCTCTTTGTAACATCTCTTATGGTGGACTTGATTTAGTAACCAAGGTAAATGGTCGTGCTAAAATAGAAGTGGAAGAATTGACTCAATTTTGACATAATTAAATACAGTAGTACAGTAGAATCTGTGTGTGTTACTCAGTGGTGATCAGGAACAGGACAGGAAGTGAATTGCAGCCTACCGCTCTAATACTATATAGCACTTTATTAGATGGAATGCTAATTTAATATCCTTTTCTCACATGAAATTCCAGCTAATATTAAATTGTAACTGCTGTTAGCCAACATTCATGTAGCGCTGTGTTAATATGACATTATGCTGCACATGCTGGGCAAGTGAACTGTTTCCCCTTCATAGCAATCTAAATTCAAACCTATTTAAAATTAACATTCTGACAAAAGGTGTTATAACGTTGCCTTCGCACACACACCTGCATGCAAAATGGCTGCTGCTGCGGCAGCGATACTGTTGCATTTTGTGTTAGGAAAGCTTAAAAATGGACAAATTTCCTGTCACTGGCTGTGTCGGAGTTCTTGGCGAGCTTTGGCTTAATTTTCTGTGGATCTTGTACAGCAATAACTGCAAGGTCACTTCAGACTCTGGAAGGTTGTGCCTTGCAAGTTTTGTATGGTTTCTCTTCATTGCATTGGTGTTGTTCTTTATTATTAAACAGAAATTAATTATGAAGGTATAGTTTGAGAGGTTGTCTCTGATAGCAAATAAATGGTATTTCTTGCAAGTAAAAAAACTAGACAAAATGGTGTTACTTACATAATATGATGTCATGCCTATAAGCACCAGTAGCAGATACTTACCACTGACTTCATTGTGGTGTGTGGCACTGAGCTGTTGGACCTTTGGAAACCAAGGTTTCGCCCTGACATAACCAGTGTGGATTCCTGTCTCTGCAGGGGTGTTGACTCAGTGGTTTATACAGCAAAGCTGTGAGAGTGACTGACCCACTCAACACTTCTCCATCAGGTGATGTATAACCTACTGTACAGTTCATATTGTGCTGAAGTTAATTAACACACAAGGATCACACTGAAAACTCAAGAGTGTTCTTTCTGGGCTGGGGTCTAAACACCTTGAAATAGGAGTGTGGAATTAGGAAAACACTGAGCGGAATGAAGTGATTTATATTTATTTATACTGATATTAGATTGAATAGGGCAAACATCATTTTTCAGTATTGGTAGTGAAGAAGTTGCAGTCACACTAGTGCTCCCAATTTTCCAGGTTAATGGAATTCATTTCCACAGTCACAGTTTAATGCAATGCAATGTTCCAGTGAATTATTCTTGGGAATAAAATGTGCTTGATACTAAATGTGTTTGTTTTGTCCCCACAGCGTGCCACGACAGGACAGCCATGCCACCCCCCTCTGACATTGTGAAGGTGGCCATTGAATGGCCTGGTGCTAATGCTCAGCTTATTGAGATTGACCAGGTCTGTACTTGTGTAAAAAACAAACTATTTATAGAAACTTCCATTATGTAGTCTAAACTTTAGAGCACATGTTGAATAATTAAAGGGAAAATAAAGCAAAGCTTTTATCTGTTGGAATCTGTTGGGAGCAAGTATTGCAGAGTTGTTGTTTTAGGTTTTTTTTCCAGTCCGCTCTGAACTGGACGGCATTTATTCTTGAATGAACCAGGCTAAGACACTACAAGATTTCTTGAAATGAATAGGCTTTAACATTACTACCTCAGACACATTTTCAAGATTTGAATACCCAGAGAAATCAGCTGAGGAACACTTTGAATGCAGGACTTTTACTCAGATCTATTAATTGTTATGGATTTGATACATTCAGTGAATTGATCAAAAGTCTTACGGTGCTAGTGGTTGGCAATATGTCATTACCTTTAAGTCACAATATTCTCATTATTCTGAAGAATTAAGGTATAACACCATGTATAGAGAAAAATCTGACGTGCAGATACAAAGCCTGTGCAAACCTGACATTATAGTGAATGCAGATTGTATTATCCCACACATTCACCTTTTAATGTGTCATGATTAAACTGAGGCTAACACCCAGAGACTGTACGATAGGGCTTTCAACAAGTCCTTTTACCCATCCCACAATGAATTCAAAAAGAATGCCTTTTAAAAAAATGAATGAGATGCCTGGTAGTGTCAGATTAACCAAGTTGCTTATTTTGGTCCCAAACAGCTGTGAGATTGTAGACTGACAGAGTGTAATATGCAGATATGGAAACACTCAGTTTGGGTGGCGCGTCCTGGTGGCTGCATGTCCTGGGTTTGAATCTGGCCTGGGACTTTTGTTGCATGCCATCCCCCAATCTGTCCCGTCTGTGCTCTCTGACTGTCTAATAACGACAAAAATATTCTTACAAACAAAACAAAACAAAACTAAAAAAATACTCTCGGGCACAATGAAATAACGATATAACAGAAACATTTACAAAACCAAATTAAGGCTTCATATTTACTGTGGTGGATTATCTAGCTGGGGCAATATTCAAGTCTGTGGAAGCTGTTTTTCATACTGCACATAAAGGAATGGCTTCTTCTGAGGGAAGGAAAACAAACCCTGATATCTCCAACTATGCTGACTGTGTACAGAAACCAGGAATAATGCAAAGCAGAGGGGCAACCTAGATCATTGGCACAAATAAAATAAAAAAAACACCAGTACTATCCGATTTGGATCTGATTTGGAGCAAAAGCCACATGTGAAAAATTGTGGTCCATGCTCAGTATGCCATGTATTGTGATGTGGGTTGAATGGACCCACATTTTTTCCACTAAAACTATTTGCTTAATTATTTCTCAGCAGCAGCACAGACAAAGTAGACTGTGGAAGACTTTTGAAAAGTCATCAGTGTAACGGGGCAAAACTTCAAATTCAGCATCTTTGATATACAGTATATCTTCGATATAAAGTATACACACACACCAAAATCTGTAATTGTTGTCGTTGTCGTACCACATCACATCTCAGCACCGAATGATAATTATAATCTATGTTGTTTCATTTAAAAATGTTTGATTTTGTAATTTAAATGTTTGAATGTTTTTTCTCTGTTTGCAGAAAAAACCTTTGTCCTCGATAATACGGGAAGTATGTGATGGGTAAGCATTACTCCTACATGATAGGATCATTTCCTGATATGTTTTATTATCTGTGGCTGCCAAAGTGTAATTGCAAAGTGGTCTCTGTCATTTTAATAAAAGGATGTGAGGGGTTTTATTTAGTAAAAAGGCAGGAATCACACAAAATTGCAAGCATGTTTCAGTAGGCCGTTCACTCGCTCCACAATCTGCCATTGCGAGAAACTCTGAACTCTTTGCACTGGAAGGACAGCACCCTCTTCCTGTTTTGTGCCATAAATCAACATCAGTGGAGGCAGCAGAGCACAGGAGATGGAAAACAAGACTAGAGGTGATTGTCAAGTCCAAGAATGCCAAGTCGATACTCGTGTCCTTGTTTAGAAAGTTCATCTCAACATGTCTGGGAGTGAATAAACTTCTCAACAGTGTGAGCATGACAGCTTCCTGGCAGTTTGCGATGACACCTCGCACGTGAGCAGTTCATTTTCCCAGCAGTTTCAGTTGGCTCTGTTCTGTAGACCACAGCGCTGCTCGGACGTGATGCATCGTTCTCACAGTGAGTCTTGGCATTCCCCGGTCGTTCTTGCTGGTCAAGTCCCCATCCGATGCATCCTCGGCTGGCAAGTAAACTTCCAAGATGTTTACCTGTCCTCCATCCTCGCATTCTTTTAATTCTTTCTTCTGCGGTTAGATATTCATCAAACACGTCATGGAGGACACAAGAATGCACGAGAATGCATAATGAGAAAGACTCTAGGTGCGTATGGTGATGACCGGGCCAGTGTGATTCTGTGGTGAATGGACAAATGTAAAGAATTCTTGCCTGTATTTTTTATGTTATTTTTCACATTACCAGAAGTTCAATGAATACTACCGCCTCAGTTGTGCTTTCATGCTAGCTATCAAGCTCCGCTACCAAACCAGACATGGATAACACCATATTACTACGGTTTACTACATATCAATCACAACCTGACTATCTTATACAAAGTCAGCATTATTGGCAATATTGATATAATAGTCAAACTAGACAAACAGAGCGACAAAACTGCTGTTTTTGGTAAACTAACATAGCCAGAAGAGGTTTTAGGCAGCTAGACAGAGACAGAGCAACACCGCAGGCATCACATGCGCTAGCTGGCACATGCACGCTTCAACATGGTAAACTTGTTCAACTTGTTAAACTAAGCGACAGACCCAACTTCTTGGGCTGGCCGCCAGCTGTGGCACCGATACAGGAAGAGTGAGTGGAAAGAAAAAACGTTCCACCTCCATGTTTTTTTTGGTCCTGTGTTGCAGCAGAGTGAGAGCCTGCAGCTTTGTGAGACTGGGGGGAGACTGGCGGTGTCAGAAGTGAAGTAGTGTCTGAACCCCGTCAGCAAATGTGTGATTCCCCAATCCAACTCGTCATCAAGTTTGCGCGCGTCTTTATCTTTCGAGATGGGGAAAAAAAATCGGAGAATGCCAGCCGTTCATTGTGTGATGTCCAATCTCTTCACGGTCTGTTCAGTTGTGTAATCCCCCGCGTTGCCAAGGCTTTCCAATGGTTCACACACTGAGACGAGATTTGACTGCTGATGTGTTCCCCTCCTGTTCTTGCCCATTGCCTTCTCTCTCTCTCTGTCTGCTTAATCACTTGTCCTTGCTTTTAGCCTTTGAATTTAGGCTTCATTGTTGTGGTCTTTGTGTTTCTGTATCAAGTCTTTTGTCCTTTTATTTCAATGATGATGAATACTACTTCATCTCGCCCATCCATCCATCTCTCCTCACTCTGTGTCTACCCACTGCCTCCCTCTTCCATTTGAAGCTATGAGAATTTTTGCACTTCAGTACTAACGCCCACTGAATATGTCCCCTCCACGGTCTCTCCATCTGCCGCTCTGGTAGATGGAACTGCTGGAGGGAGCATCAACCTTTTGTACATGCATGGTAGATTATGTTGGGCAAGAAAAACCCCTGCTCGTCTTGTTAAAACATGGGTTCACCTCACTAATTCCTACTAGGTACACTGTGGTATAGAAATGCAATGGATTTACTTCTGGGCAGTCTGTTTATCTCTCTCTCTCTCTCTCTCCATCCTTAGTTGGTCTTTGTCAGGCTCGGAGCAGTTTGCTCTGCGTTACGCGGATGGCCCTCAGCTCTATATCACTGAGCAGGTGAGCCTCACTGTTTTCTCCCTTACCTTATGTTAATGGCATTGTAAATGAGTGCTGAGCTTGTAGCTAAATCCCTCCTTTTATATCTTTTAGAGCCGTGGTGAAATCAAGAATGGGACCATCCTACGATTAGCCATTTCTCCTGTGAGACACCTTTTTGTTTTTATTCCTGCTCAGTTGTGTCTTTCACTAGGAAGATGTGAAATTGTAATTCGTTGAAGATGCAGTGAGCTTCATATTTGTACAATGATTCCCTGCTTTATATTTTGGCTCTTCACTCAATTCTCCAACTTTTACTGTGCAGTGACTTGAAAAGGTTTGCGCCCTTAATGGCAAATAGAAGCTGCATTGATACCTGAGTCTTTACCTTTTCTCAGTTACGCTAACCATGTATTGCATACTGCTTTGCTTGGCTATAGCCGCATCACATGCTGCACCACAGCTGTATTTTCACTGAAATACAAAAAGACTGGAAAAAGTATACTTTCATCACCCAGTTGCTATTTCTGAACATCTGATATACCTGGAACTACCCTCAATTGGAAATGGACATTTTTTGCTTTAACATTATAGTCATTATCTCATTTTGCATCAAAAGTGTATGGAGACAAACCATCAGTGTCTCGCTGTCCAAATAGTCAAGGACCTCACCATATGTGTTACTTGAAATCAATACTGGAATGTATGAATATATAAAAACTCTCCATCCCAAGCAGCTCTATAAGAGCTTTATTAAGCAAGACCTGTCTCCGTTAACGTTGAGCGAATCCATTGACTGGCTGCGGTGAACTGTATCATGACGTCATGTGTGTCATGGCCGGCAGGCTCGTGCTGCCCGCCAGCTCCTGGAGAGGATCCAGTCCCACGGCATCGACGCTCGCCTGGAGGCTCTGAAGGAGCTGGCCAAGCTGTCAGCAGACCCCACCTTTGCCACAGAGTTCATCAACATGGAGGGCATCGGGACACTGGCCCGTCTAGTGGAGAGTGGCACCCAGTGAGTTTTAATCCTGACAATGTCCCTGTATAGGCTTTTTCACCTTGGGCAGGCGTTTTAAACCCTGGGCTAACACTCAGACACGCTGTCCAATAACCTGCTGTAGGGCTGTTACCCAGGCAACGTGATTCACACTATGCTCCTGTTAGTCCAAGGTTAAATTTGTGTTTCTACTGTCATTCAATGTAGCAATGGTGCTGGGGGGTACTTTTTAGTAGTATCATACTGTATCTGCAAAGCTATTGAGTAGATAGTTCAGTGGGAAACGTAGCCATCTGAGGGCTGCAGTCTACTTCAACTGTATTATTCTTTGAAGGATAATGACATTTGAAGGAAAGTTAATCACTGCAACTTGGAACAACAGAGCTGTTTTAAATTATGTAACGACCTTCAAACATGTGTGTCCGATCTCCATTACCATGCTTAAACCTCCATATAAGACAGCCTGACTGGAACACAAGTATATGTTAGGAGACACATTCCCCCAGATAACTCATCTAGGAGAGGGGCAGACGTGTTGTGGTACAGTTTGGTTAAATAGTTTGAAAGACCGATATAGGCTCGCTTGTTTTTACCAACCTATTGCCTGTAATTCGGCTCTTAACCAGGTTAGAGCGAAGTCAGCCCAGTTTAGTAAGTGTGGGTTAGGTCAGATAATGTGAAGAGGCCTAAGGGTCCGCTCTCCTTTGCTTTCCTCAGCTTTGGGGAAATGTTGGCCTTCACTCTCACTGCCTTCCTGGAGCTGATGGATCATGGCATTGTATCCTGGGACCTTCTTTCCCTCTCCTTCATCAAACAGGTACCTCCAACAACAGAACAAATCAGCACAGATTATAGTTTTGTAGAGACCCTTATAGGGAAAACTCCTTTTTCTCCACATCTTTACACGTTACTCAATTCATCCTTTTCATTTCTTGCTTTAAGTCAAAGAAATTCTGAGCTCTATCTTTTAGTCCTTTCTATTCACACACTTTTCTTTAATTACTTGACCTTGTTCCATCGCCTGTGCCGAAAATGAGTGGGTTGCTGTTGCCTAGCAACTCCATGCATTATTTGGAGCCCCTTCAGTTTTGCTGTCTGTGAATTATTTTCTACTTAACACCTCTGTGTGGCCCTGACAGTCTGCCAGTGGAATGTTTTATTTTACTGATATATATTCAGCGTTTCAGAGGGAATATGGATGTCAGTTCTACCACTTCTTCACTGTGATCACCTTGAGGTTTAAAGTGAAGCACAATACCAACTAAAATGTCCCTGCTGTCCAGAGAAAACCTTGTATTTAGGATTACATGGTTCTTTATGGATTGGGGCAACCTTTTGGGTTTATGAAACCCGTTCAAACCCCATTGGACGAACTGAAAAACACACAGTGGTCAAGCTAAGGCTGGTTTTCTTAGTTCCTGAAAAAAAGGACACTTTGAAGATTGAAGGTTTTCACAGAACAGCAGCCATGTTCTTTATTTGGGTTATCTCCATGTGACTCCATGAGTCTGTTCGCTCTCTGCTCTGTCCTCAGATCGCCGGCTACGTGAACCAGCCCATGGTGGATGTGTCCATCCTGCAGCGCTCTCTGGCCATCCTGGAGAGCATGGTCCTCAACAGCCACAGCCTCTATCACCGAGTGGCACAGGAGATCACCGTGGGACAACTCATCGGACACCTGCAAGTGTGAGCACACACACACGCACAGGGGCTTCCCACTCTGATGTGGGGCGGAGGAGTAACTGTAGCATTAGAAGTAACTTAATATTGGTGCAATAGAATAAAGATGTTGAGATGTGCCATGCTCAGTGTTACTTGCTGCTATTTAAAGGGTGTGTTCAGGATGCTTAGAAACTCATCCTATTGACGACCGACGACTCCTTTCATAACACTTTTTTGTTTTGTTGAGAAATTGGCAAAAGTCACCTGTCAGCAACTGTTACCAATATCAGTGCAAATCAGTGTGGGATAAAAACATTCCTTTAAAAATGGTAAGATATTCTATTTAGTACTACTAAAGACTGAGGGCGTAGCAGGATTAAGAATAACAGGCCACTTTGATTCTACAATTTTTCTAATATACTGGTATAAAAAATGTTTTTGATCAATGAGATAGGCTTCTAAAAATCCTGGACCCACCCTAAGTGCAGTAGTGGTAATAGTGATAAAAATAATAGAAGTTCCAGAGTAAGATTAACTGTAATATAATGTAGTTTTTAATCATAACCCTAAAGCTCCTGTAGTTTAAATTCAGTATGGAGACTAGTGGAGCAAGATGCTTCTAACTGGTTGTAATGTGCCTTCAGGTCTAACCAGGAGATCCAGACCTACGCCATCGCACTCATCAATGCTCTCTTCCTGAAGGCACCCGAGGACAGACGGCAGGTCAGTGCCCAGCTCTCGCCACACACACAATGCCTTGTTAGAGAAGAAGAATGCATGAATAGAATGAGATAGACATAACTGGAATACTGATCATGTCCTGTCATCACATTACAGTCTAACAACACCACTCATATGTTTTAGACTGACCTTCATCCAAAATGGTCTTATCTTACTTGGTATCAGAAATTTGCAGAGATACGTGCTGCCTCACCCTGAATAGTTTAGTCACTAATGCTAATCTCATGAATAGACGTCTGTCTGCCAGCTGTCATGTAGTGGATTCTGTCTGACAGTCATTGCTGTAATGATACGATTGCTCAAAATAGTACTTGCCCCCTCTTGAAATTTTGCACATTTGTTATGCTACAGTTATTACAAAATAGCCTGGTGAGATAAACCTCCCATCCAGCTGTAACTGGAGGTGAAAAGAGTTTTTTTTTGGGTCAAAGAGTCTGGTTAGGCAAATTTCAAAATGCAGTAATTAATTATTTTTCTGTCTGAATTCTAGGCCAAGTGCTCTTTTCTTTTAAAGTGAAAAGTTATTGGACTTGATGCCATCCATTGGTGAATCCATTGGTGTTTCGTGCTGTGGTTATGATGGAGGGTATAGTGCATGGACTAAAATCCCGTTATGATGAATTGAAGATTGTCTTGGCTTTGTTAGCAATAAAGACCAAATTCAAACAAATATGAAATTAAATTAAGCACCCAAATGCATTTCGAACTTTGTAGCACAACCAAATGTACAAAAAGTAAAGGAGTGAGTACTTGTTTGAATGTGTACAGCATGTTACTAATCACTGTCATGACCTCCCATGTTGCCTTGCTTCCACTCTGTAGTGATTATCAAAGCTCACATTGTGCACTAGCATACTGCAGTGTCAAGTCCCGCCTGTCCCATGCCGTTTCATTCCCGGTCTCATCTCATCTGTCTCTAAACTATAGGGTTGTCCATGCTTTACTTAATCAAATCTCATTCGTCAGGTAAAGTCAAGAGTTAAATAATGCCTCATTTATGTATTTAAAGGTTTTTCACCATAGGATGAAGTACAGTTTAATAATTTGCTGTTCTACTATTCTATGCCAGACTTAAAATATCATAATTTGGGGATAAAACAGGAAAAAATACAGAGGGTGCCCTTGTCTAATTTTATGATGGATGTCAGTATGAAAATTGGACAGGAGAAACTTGCTGATTGCACCCTCTGTATTAACACATACAGTGGCAGAAGGGTGATTATATTTTATCTATAATAATTCAAATGCTTCCAGCCCAAATGCCATTTTAGTGGGTCATGTCAAAACATTGGACATATTGTTCAAAACGTGTATGTAAAGATGCAAAACTATGTAAAGATGAAGTTTGAGTAAAATAGGATGTGAAATGCTGAAACACTTCAGGTCTTTATGCAATTTATTCCATGTAAATGAAGGGGGTGAAAGCAGACTAGATTTTTAATTACACAGTCTCAAGCATGAAGTATCCCGTATTCTTTACAAAATAGAATAGCGTACTTCAGATGTAACTCAGAAATTCCCCCCAAAAGGTTTTTAGAAATAACAAAATGTACGAAAAGTCAAGGGAGCTGAATAATTTTGTTATGTCTCCCATCTGTGTCTGGTTATATAACGACAACCAGCTACAGTCTAGACCTTTTGCATGGATTGGTTTGGAAAATGAGAGCTGAGGAGATACAGAAAAAGAGACGTGTGTGTGCACTTGTTTGCATACATATTTCTACTTTCCAAGTTTATTATCATGTGTAATTTTTCTTAATTTTCCTCTAATTTTTGCGTTTTTCTTGTTAAATACTCACTAGTTTTCAGCCTCTAGGTCTCCTCTGATAATCAAATGAAAGGAGTTGGAAAGCAAAAATTATTTTTTGGGTGAACTGTTCACTGCTCTGCATATGCAGCCTGTGATGGGAGTCGCGACTTGTGACTAGGCATTGCTTCGTTTAGTGACCACGGCTCTATGGGATGAGAAAAACCATGCAACTGCGGTTTATGCCATTTCAAAGCCAATTGGATAAACTCAAAAATGCAACTAAAACCCAGGTTTTTTTTCTTAGTTCCTAAAAAGTTGACTTTGGGAATACAGGGCCTTCACCCAACAACAGTAGACTTTTCAGGGACGGCCATGTTTGACACTACTGGGACACCACATTTTGCTGTTTCATGTTCTTACTTCGTTGCACGCTGTGCCTCGTGATGTGTGCCTGTATCTCATGGTCCATGTGTGTGCACTCTTTGTTCCCATTACTGTTACACCCACGCCCCTCCCCCCACGCCCC
>OMOV01090652.1:0-11131 GCA_900312565.1 Beryx splendens
CTGCCTGCAGCAGCCGGCGGCGGCTTCGTCTCCGAGCTTCTAGCTGGCTGTCTAGTGTTAACTGTCTTGTTTTGTACCAGGCGATCACTGAAGCAAGCAAACCTGCACACACGTCTGCCTCCATGCTGCTCGGATGGTAGTAAAATCATCTTCGTCAATTTCCTGCTTCCCAAACCGCCCCTTCTTCTTCTGACATTGTTTTTACTTTGATGCTGGTCACAAACGAGCGTGTAAAGACGAGTGCCCCCTAGTGTATCGGAGTGTATAGCATCATGATTTCAGAAACTACTACTACTAATAATAATAATCAACACATTTCTTGACAAAGTTTGTCAAATAAAATCAAAAACAAAAATTAAAAATCTGCAATAATAAGGTGCATTGGATTAGACCCACTCAGCAAAGCCGGCATGGCACAGAACTATGCTCTTAAAAAAATAAAATAAACAAATAACAAACACCCTCAGTGCTGGATGGCTGAAGGTCCACTCTGGTTTTACAGTCTGTGGTTAAGGCCTATGCAGCAACATTACTGTAGACTCCCATGCTCCCCCCAACAAACAATAGTATAATGAAACCAATAAGAAGTTACTAACAAGCTGAGCCTATATGAAAATGTTCAGTTGAGTCTCAGATGAAGATAGTTTGATTGTTGCATTTCCTGACAATCAACAGATCAAAATATGCTCACTGATGATGCCACTTTCCACTTTCCCACGCCACTCAATTTCCCTTTTCTGTCATCCTGTTGAATATCTCCATCGTGTGGCCAAACCTGGACACTGCATGCATTGAATTGATAGGAGGAGACAGTCCTACATGTGAGTGCAGGCCTGGTGCAGACTGTGGCAGGACCCTTATCTAAGTTTGCTGTAATATCCGCGATCAGCTTCCACAGGCGGTAGAAAGAAACTACTGCAATTTTGTTCTTCACCACTGTCAGCCATCTGTGGATACATGAATACTCTTTTTACTACCACATTTTTGGAGCGAGAGACCATTAGTACTCTCTTAAACTCAGATGACAGCCGCAATGGAGAACTCTACCAATGCTGAGCACTATGAATGGGACTATGAATACTACTATGATTATCTCGATCCAGTAATTGTGGATGAGAGCAAGCTGAAATACAATAAACGTAAGTAACTTCATGCTTTACAGAAATCTTATATTACCTTTGTTGTGATAGCAGATAACTGTTACATTACCTCTTCCCTTGCAGATTCAATTGTTATAATATTTTGGATAGTTCTGGCTGCTTTTGTGGGATTCCTTTTCCTCATTTTGACTCTAATGTCTCGCAGCGGAAATCTGCCAAGGTAAGTTTCAAAGTCCCACTGCTTTGATTAGAGGTAGTGAATAAAACGCAGAGGAAAATGCATCAAACACTGAATTATATATATACAAGTTTCACTTTTTTTTTTTTCCTGCAGGGCTCACAGATCCCAAACCATAAGGAACGACAGAACGTCTGCTGCTTGACCTGTGGCCAGATCTGAATGAGAGCTGTTCATTAAGTGACAGTAACACAAATGACAACTGAGGTGATGGAAACAAATTAAAAAGCAGAATGATGAAAGTGAGCCTGTGGAGAATGTGTCAGGGAAAAGGAGAAAGTTGAAAGTAACCATCAAGAGGGCTTAATATGTAGGCAAGAGTAGCCTTTGAATCTGCTTTCTGTCCCTAACACATGGCTATTATCTGTCCAGTGAACTGTGGGCTAATCAAAGTCTTTAACACAAACAACCACGTTTCACCGATTAATATCAAGTGCAAGGCTACATTTACCATGAAACAGAAATATTGTGCAACTCTTACGGTAAGAGTTACATAATATTTTGTTTAATGGTCCATGTGGATCCTGGCTGTTCAGGACAGGTAAATCACTGGGGTTAATCAAGGACAGGACACGGTTTCACTGAATCTAGTCTAATTTACTGAATTTAGTCCTCAACACCTCCTGGGGTCTGAGCAATGCCTGTATCCTGGAACTAACCCCCTCTGCTCCTGCTCTTGGCCTAAACTCGCTTTACAGCTGCAGCACACTGGACATTCCTTTAGGCTTAAACTCAGCCCACATCAACAAAGTCATGGATAACTTTCAATTTCCATGTGTCATAATAATATCAAGCAGAATCCATGTGAAAGAAAACAAGCCTTTACAAATTATTTTGTAAAATAACTTTTATAGCAGAAGGTTTTACAAATGCTTACAAAATATGGTCACAATTTGTTTTTACAAGAAACAAACATGGAAGAAAAAAAAGAGCTTGAGCCTTTTTGTAATTCAGTCTTTTGTTGTTTTCAAGGACAACACTGTTCAGATGTCGTGTTTAACTCTTCATGTTGACGATGTCATCACAGACGGCTCTGACGGCGGCTTGAGTCGGCGAGGATTTGGACGGCTTCTGTCCCTTCCCCTTGGCTCCGGTCACCAAGCTGACATGACAGAGGAACAGCTGTGCTGATCTGGCTCCGCTCCACAGCTCATGGATGTACAGTGACAACAGAAAGAGCCCAGCGTCTGCAAAGAAGGAGAAACGAGGCTTTCATTGAGACATTTGGCTGACACTTCTATCCAGAGCAATGTGCAGTGAGAGAGCAGGCGAGGGTTCAGCGTCTCGCTCAAGGACACTTCGACAAGACACAAGGCCGACAGAGACGATGCCGACTGCTGCAGGGATTGAATTTGGGATTTTATGGTTATGAACAGTCTCGTGCGTCTTAATACATTGCATCCTCCTATTTTCATTTTGGGTCATTTTTGATGTCCTGCACTTGATAAAACTGGATGCGCACATGCTACCTTCTTTTTGTTTGAACTCTCTAACCAGTAGGCCTCCTCGTCACCCCGGGGTGGCAACACACCTGAGGTCTTATGCTTGTGAACGCAGTATGAAGTGGAAAAGTGAACAAGTGAATTTGTAAGTTACAGTATTGTTTGGTAATATATTGAATCAAAACCAATGATCTGTCCAGATTTCTGTGCAACTTGTGTCTGTGCAATGTGTTCGTCACTGCATACTGATAAGTGCTCAAAGACAGAACAATAACATTAAAGTCCCCTTGAAATGAACTCCCATTACTTTTACTTCCTGGAAAACACAGTGTCTTTCATGGTGACCTCATGCTGCACTAGCAGGCTAAATATAAAGTTCTAACCAATAAAACCATCAGAGTTTTGAACACCCTCCACATCCCTCCTAAATTGCCTTTCTCTTCCTTCCTCTTCATATTCCATTGGTTTAGACTTTTGAATGATTCCACTTTAAATGCTTCAAATCCACAAAGTAAAGATGCCATTTCATGGGGTCTTCAAAAAACCGAATAAGGTGGCAGCCTCTTACCGCTTCTGGCCTGATCATGTGTGGCATCTGGCAGGCAAGCACGGAGCACGGCCCGATGCAGGTC
Organism: Beryx splendens; assembly: GCA_900312565.1. Lineage (NCBI taxonomy): Eukaryota > Metazoa > Chordata > Actinopteri > Beryciformes > Berycidae > Beryx > Beryx splendens. The sequence continues at coordinate 3,413 of OMOV01090652.1, forward strand.
GTCTGGAGTCCGGCCTTGGGTCTCCAGGAGGTGCATCATGATGGTGGTGAACAGCTGGAAGGTCCCCTCTCTTGCTGAAAGACCGGCATGACGCTGGGCCTCAGAGGCCTGATGATACAGTCTGAGGAGGTCAGCTTTCAGCCCGGGGTCCAGCAACACGGCCTCCACGATCTCTTTGTGTTTCATCACAGCCTTGTTGAGCCACTGCAAGAAGCCTTTTGTTCTGTTTTCGTCGTACGAGCCCTCCATCAAGCACCTCAGGGACCATTTGGTGAGCAGGTGCGCGGTATCGCTGGCCAAATGACTCGCGCCCTGTTTGTCTGTTGGCTGGGCCAGTTGGGGTGAAGTGAGCGGACACACAGGCTCCCAGTGAGCGAAGATGTTGCTGAGGAAAGGTTTACATTCTGCCAGGAGAGTCTGTTCCTGTTTCTCCGTCTCCGCCTCATCCCCCGGGTCTTCTTTCCGTGTGCGGGCCTGGGGGAAGGAGCCTTTACCTCTGGCCTTGTCCTTCCCGGTCCCTGAGGAGCAAGAAGACAAACAAAACCATGTTTATCCCATTTCAGATACAAGGAACATTATTCATTCTGAGGCAGACAACAAGCTCTAAAAGTCTTCACTTGTTTGCGGAGATAAAACTATGAGCTAGTCTGGCATGTATTCTGATCATGTGCGACAATATGGTGTTTTGTTAATGCCCACAGGGAAAATTCTGTTTTCGCTTGACCCCTTCAACCAAAGCGGTTTTATACTGGGAGAACAGAACACAAGGTCAGCTACAGGACAGTCTTGCCTAAGGACACTTCAGCAGGATGGATGACTGCCAGCAGGGAGGCTTGACCCTGTGTCCTCAAGTTGAAGATAGCAACAGGTCATAAAAAACAAACATTCATTTATTCGTTGGTGAGGATAAACCTTGACTTTTGCAATTTGACCTGTGACATTTCTATTTTTTAAAGCTGAGATATGTCATAACATGGCTGACAGAGCTAAGGCCATAGAGCAGCCAAAAGCAGGTTTTGTTGTCATTTAAAACAAAACACAAAAAGCCCAGTGTGGGAAAAGTTGAAAGTAAGGCACAATCTTGTTCAGAGTAATAGGCATGTGGAACAGAGCAGTCGTGTTGTGACCATGTTGAATCGTCCTGACCATGCTGAATCGCTCCTTAAAGCATCCAGCTATTTCTACAAGCGAGTAATGTGGACGTAACCCAACCAGCATGACGACATTTGTGACAGAAGCAAAAGTGAGATACAACCGATCAGCAGCAGAGCAGAAACTGATGTAAAGAGATTCCTTTTTGTCCATAATCTGCATTAACTTTTGTACATTTCAGCACACACTCAATATTCAAATATTCTTTTAGACAACACACTGAGTAGTCGACCATGACAAAACGGATTTGTTCAGATCCCTCGTTGAAGGACACTCCCCACTCACACCACCCTGCTGCCCCAATGTGACCCAAGAACTTAATCGGACTCACCCTGCAATTCCTTCACTTTGTGCTTTTCAGTCACAGTCTGTAACTGGGCGAGGAGTGTTGCATTGTGGGACAGGGAGGCCCAGCACTGGAGCAGAGCGAGGGCTTCAGTACAGGACAGCGGCTGGGGGAGCAGTGTGAGCCATTCGGCCTGTTTGTTTACGCCGAGCACCGTCCCACGATGCTTCAGCACAGAGCCCAGAGTCTGCAGGAACAGGCTGAGCTGAGCGGCCCTCACACCCGTCCTGCCAGGAGAACAAGCAAACACTGCAATCCTTGACCACAACTTCACATTTATTATGTCGTTTTGGGCTCACGTTTCAATCGGCTTTTGGTTACAACCAGTTTTGAGTAGTGAAATAAAGGAAGGAAGGAGTTGCAAGGCAGTCTTCAAGCAAAAATTTAAAAGCCTTGATTTAATGGATAGTTCAAAAGAACGTAAAACAACTACAACACATTTGGCCAGGTTGAGGCCTTCATCGAGGAGTAGCACACTCAAGAGCTGTTGTCTGACTCATAATTAATCATGTGTGTTGCCCCATGATGAAGGCCACAGCATGGCCAAAACGTGTTGTAGTTCTTGTTAATGCGTTCATTTGAACTAGCCATTAATTAGACTTTTAAAATTTTTGTTTGAAGAGTGCCTTCGAACTTCTTCCTTTTTCATAGAGCAACAAACCCAAAGAGTACCTTGAACAAATGGCTCCACACAACAAAACCCAACAGAGGCACTCTCTAGCCTCTATTTTTTTTAATTACAGTTTTAGGTAGGTTTAATTATTTTTCACCCCTGAGTACACATTCATATTACCAACCTAATGGTGATGAAGTGTCTTGCCAGAGTTAGTTCTGAAATCGGTGGTGGTTGGTGATAATTGTTTGTGATTAAAACGTGAATGGGTCGGCAAATAAAATCAGTTTTCTTTATACCGCACTTATACTGCAACAATAAAACTATTATTTGGATCCATTATTCTGATAAAAGCACTGCTTTGCTAAATTATAAATATTTTGACAACTTTACTTTTCCCCTGTGGTGTCCCACCACTGCTGACTGTGTCTAGAGGAGATGATCCCTTACCTGAGGTGTCTAATGATACTTGATGCCACACACAGGAATTCATTGATAAGTGGGAGAGGGAGACACTTCTTTGAGCTCTGAGGTTTCTCCTCTTTAGACGAGGAGGTCTTGGTTCCATCCGTCTGCTTCTCCTTCTGCCCCAGGTTGGTAAACCACAGCACATGGAGCAGATCTATGATGGCACTCAGCAGATGCTGCTCCAGATGCCTAAGAGGGACGAGAGGTATACACTTATATAGAGAATACAGAATGTAAAGGTACACAAACGTTATTGTAGTAGTGTGAATGAAAATGGAAAAATCATATATCAAAATGACAAATGGACCATACTCTTGCTTACCTTCTTTCAACCACCTGTAGTATCCAGGTTAGGAGCCCACAGCCCTTGGTGAGGTTATAAGCAGCTTTGGTCACATGGGCAGCCTGGCGCAACACTCTGAAGATCTGAGCCTGGTGGATCACACAAAATGTGAGATACATGTTGAATATATGCATATCAGATATCAGGCTTTGTTTATCAAGGTCATTTAAGAGTGTCACTCATCTTTCAGTTATCTCTTTCTTTATCAAGTTCATTTAAAAAGCGTCAGTCATCTTCCTTGACTTCACTGTCAGTGTGTTGCACCGGACGCCCACAGCGCGTACCTGGGCGTGCTCATCGCACAAGGGGCTGCTGCTGTAGCCCAACATGCTGTGGAAGATGCCTTGCTGGGCACACAGTTCATAGCAGTATCGATCGGTCACACCTTCCTCCAGCACACTCAGGATCCACTCGCGTTCCACCTTGTGCTGCAGAAAAAAGATAAAAAAAACACTGCATCAGTCACACTCCCCACAGCTGACCCCCTTTCCCTGAAACAGATAACATCAGTCTAAAAAAAACCTGCACTGAGCAAAACAAACCACAGCTGAAGGTTGACTGCTGTTGATATAAGCAGAGTCTATTTGGACAGTCATTTATTTGACAGGGAAAGATTCATCAGCTGTGATTAATGATTTGCAGAACGGAAAAAAGACGCAATGTTTTACAAGCAGTTGCCTGTAATGCTATACCTCCAAGTCGAAGCCGTAGAAGAGCTTGAAGAACTCAGGGACTCGTCTGAAGTCCAGACTCTGATGGGACAGCAGGAACTTGTTCAACACGATGTACATGTGGTCCTCTGGGGAATCAGGAAAAACAAGGTTAGATGGGAAATTGGGTCATTATCCCTTTGCAAATACAAATATCCTTATTGTAAATACACCATGGGCCAAATCACGCAGGTCAAGGGGTAACTTCATGTACGATTTCTGGTTTATTGAATGTGCACACACCAGGTTTGAGCATCTGCTGGGCTACTTTGGTGATGTATGTTGTCAGCACAATTGGGAGTCTTTGATTCTGCTGGCGAATACCATTCTTCACTGTGTCCATCAAGTAGAGCAGCTGCGAACAAAAACAAGCTCATCAGTATGGTTTTTTTTGGCGATTGTCACATATATTTGAACACACGTAACATTCCCCTGAGACTTTTGCGTTCACCTGTCTCTTCTCTCTGAATCGAGCGCCCTCCAGGTGCTGGTAGAAACAGCTGAGCACGTGGTACGCTGCTGCTCTCACTTTGGGGTCGTAGCTGCTTAGGGCCACAACAGTTACCCCGAAGGCATGGCTGGAGACAAACTTGAGGCAGTCGACCACACACTCTGTCACACAGAGGGAGAAAAACAATTATACAATATAACAGTTAGTTGCGGTCAAGTAATTTGATTGGAGAGGAGGCATTCCATGAGCGCTGATATACAGTATAAGAGCGGTGGGATGTTTTCTGTGATGTAGCACTCCGCTTTACAGTAGAGTTCTCAACGGGCCTGAAAATTCAAACCCGAACCGACCCGACAGTTGGAGCCCGATTGATTGACTCCAAATTCAGCAATCAGCAGCGCCATGGACAGCGCTGAGTGCTTACATATAAAAATGCAGATTAGCCTACTGTAAATACACACACAAACATTCTTTTCTTTTTTGTGCAGCCCGAGCCCTACCCGACCCAACCTGACCAATTAGCATAAATTCTCAGCTCGAACCCAGCCCTACCCGACGGGCTTTTTTCGGGCCCCGTCGGGCTCGGGCTGAAACTGAGAACTCTACTTTACAGGTGTTCTAAACAGTATGTGTTGATTGGCAACACTTGGGAATGGAATCCTGAGGGAACTGATTTTGTTGGTGGAGATGAATAAAAGACAAAAATCATACTGTGTTGTCTTAACTTGCTATTACTTGATAAATTGCTATTACTTGATAAATAGCTTTAGAACTGTTGCATAAAAGCAATATCACACTGTTAACATACACACATGCTGTTATACTGTATATCAACACTTCCTCTCGAAACTTGATTTAGACCAATAGCAACAAATATACCCACCTGACCGCAGTATGGTGCTGAACAGAGGCAAAAGGAAACAGGGATCATACAAATCCCCAAGGTCCTTCACGTCATTTTCACTGTACAGCAGCTCCTTGCCCTCCTGCAGCAGAGCAAAACATGGATAATAAGGAATAGTTGTCATAAAAATCTAACTCTTATGCAAATGAGAGTTAGGTGCCAACCAGAGGGATGATCCTGCGTTGCTGGGGGAAGTGTGCGACGGTGTGGAGCATCCTGTCAGTTTTCAGCAGGGCCAGCAGGTCGTCAGAGGTCGCCTGTTTCCACAGAGACGCTCCCAGGCTTTTCCTGGTCTTGTGGTGCTCCACTGCCGCTGGGCCCCACAACAAGGACCTGCAGGTGAAAACACACAACCGCATCAACACACCGACTGTTCCCATCACATCTGCAGGTGAAAACACACAACCGCATCAACACACCGACTGTTCCCATCACATCTGCAGGTGAAAACACACAACCGCATCAACACACCGACTGTTCCCATCAGACAAACACATTTTGTGTGTACAAGATACAAAATAAAATGTAACTTACTGAAATGTCAGCAGACTAACGTTGTTTCTTTCATATTCCTGAAGAAGTAGTAACAGTTTCTGATCTGAAAATCAAGACATGATGTGAGAGGAAGATCTACAAACACTGTAGATTAATTACCTTCAAAATTGACGAGACTTGAACTCGGACTGAATGTCACAGTTTCTCTTTACTGAATCAAATACGACACGTTACATTTTGTTGTGTTGTTTGTGTAGAAAAATAAAAGATGTGCTGCTAACCCACATCTCTACTTTCCACAACACCTATGGTGCTAAGAATTATGGGTAATGTAGTCTCGCCACATCTAACTCAAATGAACAGGTGCATAGTTCCATTTTCTTATTACCAATCAAATTAGCATGCAAAAGAAATGTTTTAAATTGTTTTAACCTTCAGCATGAACTCTTTTATAACCCTTATGAAATTATATAAAGTCATAACACAAACACATACACACAAACCTAGACTGACTGTTTTACCTGATGTACTCAGTGTAGCTCCATACGCTCCCAAAAGCACAACAAAGTGATTGATGTTACAGACTGCTGGACATTTCTTCACCAGACAGAGAAGAAGGGACACTAGCGCTTCTGGAATGACAACAAAATAAGTGTGTTTGTGTTTTATATCATTTACGTATATTAAACAAATACGAGTGTTAACCTTAAGCGTTGTAATTTTATATGTTTTATTCCATTCCATTCCATATCTACCTTTGACCTGAAACCCAGTAGGCTCATTATCGGAGTCCAGCATGGTGGGCAGGAACAGAGAATGGCTACTCATCATCATGTGCATGGTGGATAAGGGCAGCAGATCCTTGGGGATGTCACTGCCACCGTACATCAGGTCCAACAGGTGGCTCAAGGTGCCCAGGAAGTGGTGGTCTCTGTAGCGATACCTTCAGGGAGAGAATACTTTTTTAGGTCATCCACAAATATCAGGTGTGACACATGCTGTTGATCAAATATCTAGCAAAATGGATAAAGCTTAAGCCGAATAGCTTACTTCAGTCCATTCTTGACAAAACTGTTCCATTCAGATGGAGTGATGTCTTCGGCATAAGTCTGTGTGAAGAAGATAAATTATGAAATGCATGAAATAATATTTGGACGTCCTAAAGTGTACATATGAGGAAAATAAACCCACTAGGAGTTTTTGCAGTCTCTCCAGGATGCTCTCCTCCCGCGCTGACGGGGCAGCAGCCGGATCTTTGGAGTGACTGTAAGAGGAGATGAGCCACTTGAGGGCAGCAGTGACGACAGACTTCCTCCAGGTTTCTTGTTCCTCTGGATTATCAGACAGCTTCTCAGTGACAACATCTACTAGCTGCCATCTGGTGGACAAAACAATTCATTTAGGACGAGCCGATGCATCTTGACATCAATAATTTACTATACATTCCTGACATACTGTAATATTTTGGAGACGTCACCTTTCAAAGCCATCTACTCTTTGAAGGGCTGTGGGCAGGTTGTTGATCAAGTCCCTGATGTCTTTGATGTTTGCAGTGAGCCTGATCAGGCTGGCTAGAGTTTCAGCGTGCTGGGCCACAGAGTCTTCCGTCTGGTTTCCCAGAACAAAGCGGCACAACTTGGCCAAAAGTGCTTGCTTCAAGGCTTTCAAAACTTCTGTTTGCACTACAAGAGATTAGCACAGCAATTGAGCATGTGTATAAATGAGGGAAAAGATATGAGTGACAATAAAATTCTAGTAATGTAGATTTTTTTACACAATAATTCTGTTGTGTGCCAAGGCTTGTCAAAGTTTACTGTAGTACACACCATCTTTGGGCCTGGCAGGATCCTCCCTACTTGCAGTCTGCAGGTAGGTGTTGATCAGTGGAAGGAAGGTTTCTGCCTGGTCTGAGAGCTTCTTCATGTTGGCCGGCTCTAGGCACCACAGCTCGAAGCGGAGGCGGTGGGTGGAGCAGTTCTGCAGCAGGAGGGAGCTGATGGCCTGAGTGTCTGGGAGAGGCCGCTGGAGACAGTGCAGCAGCACGTCGGTGTGGATGAGCTTGGCACTGCCTGGCTCACTGGAGAGCGTCTGGAGCAGGAAGGCCTCCAGCGTGGGGCTGGAGCAGGACAGCAGCAGAGTGCCCAGGCCGTGGAGGGGCGCCTGGGACAGAGAGAGGGAGTGGCCCTGGGAAGCGGTCGAGTTGCACCCTGTGAGGATCGGCAATGCCGTGGGGCCGT
>OMOV01090664.1:0-11194 GCA_900312565.1 Beryx splendens
TGTACAACCCCTCTACAAGGGCCCCCCCCCGGGGACAACACCCCACCCCCCCACCCACACCCAAACCCCCCCCCCCCCCCCACACACACACACACACATTATTTTTTACAAGAATGAAAACGTCATGATTGATGTCTACAAACCCACTGACAGTGTTATCAATGAAGACAAGACCAGATTGCAAACTTAACTGTCAAAATTGTGACTACAATATGTCTATTTATTTGAGGCAAATTTTCATACAAAATTCTATTAAAAATATAACAGTACCCTAGTCAGAGTTGTAGTGTTCTTCTACAGATCTGTGCTTTTTCTCTACCCTGTAGGTATGCAGTGTGTATCTCAAGAGTGAGACAGTACTAGAAACTAAACACATTGTCAATTTGGAAAACATCTGCATTCCACATTTCAGAAGAAAAGTTCTGTGCTCCAGACTACACACAGAATGATTCAGTCAGTTCACAAGGTTCATTGTGGAGTACTTGCAGATGGCCGTAGAAAATAAACGAGATTTTCAAAGTATGTGTAGGTGGAATATTTCTGTGTAGATGTGCTCTGCGATAAACACAATTATATGTCTAACCCTTGACAGCAGGTTGAAAGAGTGAATGTGTGAGAGAGAAAGTGTCTACATATATCTGCTGACTGATATCCACTGTGTGTGTGTGGGTGTGTATCATGAATAAGTTTGTATGTCGGTTCTGGCCATAGAACCACCCTGTGAACTGGTTATTATTTTCATAAGCATATCCAGAACATCCTGAAAGACAAAAGGCAAACTTTGAGACGAGTCGATAATCTAATTTGACAGACAGTTGCTGCAGTACACAAGAGCAGACAATCAATGCCAAAACTGTTTGTGTTGGCTTTGATTGTCCCCTATTAAGCCTGGGGATGCTTCAGCTCTGCTGAGAAACTAATTGTGGTGGATACCATGCAACATGAACTGAAGTACATCTCTGTATTACAGAGAGGCCTCACTAGTCATTTGGACAATGATATCCTTTCATAAATCCTGTAAACTAAAAAACAAAACAAAACACTATACACCACAATTTTTCAGAAGAATATATGAGAAAACCCACAACAAAGACAAACACACACCTACCCAGCTATGCACCCAGCCCGCTCAAACATAGCCTATGCACAAAGACACATGCACACCCTCACATGCCTGTGCATATGTTGTATTTTAATGCTCTTATTCAATAAATTGTGTGTTGTATTACATGGATAACCAACTGCAGCTCATGTTATTCTTCAACCCTTAGTTAAATGATCAAAATAAGTGTTAACTTAAAAGTAATGTTTTAGTTTAATTAAGATTGGAATTTCAATAATAATAATAATAATAATAATAATATAATAAAATTATTAGTTGAGATCCAAATTGAAACTTTACAAGCCAGAATTGTAGATATTGTGGGAATATTTACATTATCGCTTGAGCCACCTGAAAAATAATAATTATTCTTTATTAGTGCCATCTTGTGTGACAACCCCATATTCCTTAGATTAATATTACCCACCTAGGAGAATATTGCCTACAATAGTGCTCTGGTCCTCTTAGGGGGTGATCACACCGAGAAGCATCGCTAGAAACACGTCGCCATCAAAACCATTGTTTCCGGATGGTACCGTGCGCCTTGCACGCGCTCTTCTCTTGTGACGTGTGTTGCATTTTTCTGGCAGTTTTTAGATGGGCATAAAAGTTAAAACATTTTCAACTTTTCAGTTCGAGGCGTGGAGTCACACCGCTCGATGGTGTCACACTTGGGCCAGGCAGCCAATCAAATCAAGCAGAACGCGGGCTTTCCTTCCTGGTTTGATGTCGTCATTTGATGCCGTTTGATGCAGTGGGAACACCTTGTTTCACAATAGGCAGTGAAGGGACCTCACCACAGGTGACAAGCCTCACCTATAGGCTAAACACTAAAAATTGTCAAAGCAGTAAATGATAAAAGGCAACAGGCAAAACAGCAGCATAGGAAGGACCTACAATGAACAAACAAAATTTAATACATGTTCTCCAATCAAGAGTTACAAAAACAATGAAAAGTTACCTCGGATGCCGTCTGGTATCCTACCATGCCTTGATCTCTGCAGTACAAAAAGACACCTAGATATGGGAAGGACACAGTGGTTGCCTTGGCTGAGCATATGCCAGTGAGCACTCATTCAGCCTATGCCTTGGTGGAAAATCAGCACCAACAAGCAGGAGCAGGAAGCTACACATACATCACAACAGTGGTTAGATTTGGCTGGAGGCAGTTAATCCTGAGCAGACATAAGTACAACGCTACATACTGTGCCGCTTAAGCAGAAACAAGCACAGGACAAGGCAGGCACACAGTCAACAGCACATCCCAGCAGCTGTCTTAAAAACACCCTGAACTAATTGGATAATTGGATGATGGGGAAGAGTCAGTAACCTTTCAGAGTTGTGTTCAGGGACAACTAAGGGATAGTGTTTCCTTTCACATAAGGGATGTGCTGAGCTCAGTCAAGGGAAGTAGGAGTGGAAGGCTGTTTCATGTGCAGACCTATACTGCTTGTGTGCACCAATACAGCTGTGTTTGTAAATATTGTATATAGATTAGCGGTATTTCTTTCCTTTCTGGACACAGCTTTTGGATTATTTTCTCTACTGTGGTTGACCATAATTAAATAGCAACAGTGTTTTAGGTCTGAGCTTGCCATTGTTTACCTACTTTTGAGTTTTATTGAAGAAACCCTTCAGTAACTTATCCTCTCTATAGGCCAAGTGAAAGTGTCAATGAGCAACGAGTTGCAAAAATATCATCACAAAGTATGCAACAACAATGACAGGCACAGTTTCATTGCAAGGAAAGATTTGTCATAGAAAGCTTTTTCACTTCAAAAATGTTTCATCAGTAATTTTCAGAAATACAGCAATGTTTCTATAACATTTTCTACAACAAGATACATCATGTGTAGGGATGTAAAACATGACAATTGCATGTGATCTTATGAATGTAAATGAATTGCTCTCATGTGAATTCAGAGTTCAGTTTGATGGAAGACTTTCATCACACAGCAGTTACATAACATAAACAGAAAAAGTCCTTATGCTTGCTATGATATTGATAGAATGGCAACATTACTTACAATTCACTTGATACATAGTTTACTAGCATTTCCCCATTTGAAGGTTATCGTAGTATCACTATGTTCTGCCAATTACCTCAAAACTGGCTCAACTTCCTCCTGCTAGAGGAAACATGACATGACAAAAACATCAGCTCCCAAAATATCATGCATTAATATTGTTTTATACATGGCCTGGATGAATACTTGATTCTGATTGGCTGTAGGTGTGTTGATTAATTTCAAATAACCACATGGCTCTGACATGGTAGTCCTTATCACTGTTCAAATTAATGCACCATGTTGAGACTTGCTTTCAAATTGTATTATATTATTGTGTACAAGGGTAGGCCTACCAGGTAGGAGATCGGTATCACTTTTACATGATGGCACCAGCAAGAGCTTTAGGAAAACCAGGGATACACTTATTTTAGTTTTATCAACTTTCTTATCACCTCAACTCTGCTGGCCCATCTCCCCTAATCTGAGGCCGATCCTTGTGCCATCATTTGGCTCTGTTAAGTAGAGCAGTGCATGTATTCAGCAGTTATGAGATTGATGGCCATCTCTAAGTAACTTTGTTTAATGACTATATTCAGAGTTCAAAGTTAATACACCACTGCAGCATATTTATTTTATGTTACAGTCAATGACACAATAGATAAATATTCCTTCACTCTGCTTGCCAGGTAGCAAGCAAACAATGGACTGCAGTAATTTCAATTAGAAAGATGGATAATATGAAAATGACAGTGACCTGTCCGTCTGTCTACAAGTTGAATTCACATGAACACATTGCTTTATGAGTCACACTGGGCTCAGTGTAAGACAGAATATATAGTTTCTTCTTTCCCAACATTTTCACAACACAACTTGGCAGCTCCATGGCTCAGATTAAACTGTCTGTAGCCTGCTTGTCATTTAATTGTGCATTTGTGTAATGTGGCCTGGCTTCCTGGTTGGGTGGCATTCCATCATCAAATTCACTCCCGGAATGCAATTCCAGTTCATTCTGGCCCACCCCTAGTTACAACTACATTGAGCTAGCAGAGTTGTGTTTTGCGTAAAAGGTTTGGAATACATCAAGTTTACCCAATGCTAAGTGGACGGCACTCTCTCCCCTGTGTAGCCTTGACCAATTGTTTGTATCACAATGTGTTTGTAACTGCAATGGCTAATGTATGCTGACAAAAAATGTTTTGCTGGCATATGTTTTGGTAACAACTATATTGAGCAAACAGAGCTGTGTTCGGGAATTTGGAATTTATTAAATTTGCCCCTCTCGCACAGGCATGCATGCACCTGAGCCTTGTTTGGAGAGAGGAGTTATGGGAGTGAAGGAGGGAGCACAGAGGGAGAGGGTGGATTTTTTGTTGTATACTTTGAAATTCAAAGTTGCTACAGCAGCTTTAATTGGCATTAATCATATACCATTCGAATATATGAATTTGATAAGAACATTAATGTGTGAGATTATGTGTAAGTGTGTGCAAGACTGCGGAACCGGTAGGACTTCAGCCAGTAATCGGACAGTTATTGTATCTTCTTTGCGTTGGTGTTTTGTAGTGTTGGTGTTGTGTAAAACGTTTGGTAAAATCAATATTTCAAGAATTACTGTGTTTTACATCTTCTTCTCAGAGGTCTTCAATGAAAAACTATGGCAAGCCGTTTTAGCATTTAATCGAACTACATTCCTATCTGTAATTACATTTTAGATATCCATAATAGCATATCTCCTAGTCAAAATTGTATTCTCACTAGTCAGAATGGTAATTACAGACATCCACAACAACATTCTGTAGTAGAAATTTTATTTCAAGATATCTACAACTTTGATTGTATAGTCAATCCACAATGTAAAAATACTGTTACAAGTAACAAAACAGCATATTTTATAAGCTCTTTGTAAGTATTGTATGCAGAAATCTTAATTTGTAAAGTAACTAGTAACTAAAGCTGTCAGATAAATGTAGTGGAGTAAAAAGTACAATATTTCCCTCTGAAATGTAGTGGAGTAGAAGTAGAAAGTAGCATGAGAAGAAAATACTCAGGTAAAGTACAAGTATCTCATTGATCTTAAGTACAGTACTTAAGTAAATGTACTTAGTTACATTCCACCACTGCTAGCTGAAAGTAGCTGAAAGGGAAATGTTCATTATTTTAAATGTTCTGGAGACCCCTCCTAAGTCCTAACTATGGCGTCTTACCATGGCACGAGTCCTGCTAGTGTTTGAAAAAAAGTCATGAAGTTGTGCCTTGTGTTGAGCACCACCCGTATTGCGGTGCTGATGGGCCAGACCAATTTGAAATGCATTCTGCGGTCCATGAGTGTGTGTGTGTGTGTATGTGTTTGGTTAATGTGAAAAATAACCTGCAAGCGCATTGTCTCCAACTCTCATATGAATTTATTTAATTGCTTACATGGTTATTAAAATGTGTTTTCAGACTATATGATTTATAGTCAGATGACGGGGTAGGAAATGATAAATTCATTGTCGTGTGCTGCACCAGCTAAGGCACCACCTGTTCAACAGCATGTGGAAGGGGAAACACCGCAATCTATTACAAGCTCTCTCTAGAGCACAGCTTGTTTGGCGCTCCATGCCCAGTGGGCAATTTGGAACCCAGCCCACTATTTTCTGAAACATTCAGGATACAGGGAAATATGTCAAATTCAAGATCAGATTCATTTTATTTGCTGAGTACATTCTTTTTTTATTTGCTTTGTGACAAATGAAAAGGCATACTGACAACATATAAAATTTCACAAAACATACTTACACATGATACAAACACTGCTTGGTAATGAACAGTACATACGAAGCAGCAAAACAATGCAGGGATAGTTTGCTCAAGGAGCAAAATGAGAATTAACTCTTTGGAAAGCACTCCCTTTCCTGAAGACAAGGCCAAAAATGCCATACTCAAAATAAAAATGGTTACTGTCTTGAACCCCTGTGACTACAAGCATAATCTTGATCTTTCTTTAAACATAATCCTTGGGAGTTTGTTCTCCAAATGTCTGAATTACTCTAAGTATTACTGAAACAGAGTAACAGAAGCTCATGCATTAGGTAAATTGACATTTTTTCTTGCCTGAAACTTTTTGAGTGTAAACAGCTGCCTGTGGCTGGGCCAGTTCAGCATAGGAACTCAATGGAGCCGCAACCACAAATTGATAACAATACCACCAAAAATGAGAATTTGGAAATATAATTTCTATGGTAATGCCTAGGCAGATTTCCAAAAAGACAATTGGAGACAAAAAGACACCTGGTAACCAAATGACAATGAAAATTACAATAAAAGACTACATATTTTTGTATATTTCAATAAAACCACACCAAATCCATGCAAACATAGTTTTGTAATTTAGAATGTGCTTCTTGTTATCTCTACTAACCTGTGTCCCAAAACCTGCCCATCATTAGGTCCAACTGGGCCTAATGATATCCAAAAACATTTTATGTCACCACACAACATACCAAAATGTTTTGGGGACTATAAAACCTTTTTTCTGCCATCACCATACTGTTGATCACAATGTTCTTTCCATATCAGGCATCTTGGATTATTCCAAGGGTCTCCTAACCTTTCTGTGTCCTAATTATTCCATTTTAAACAAAAATAAACTTGAATAAACCTAGTAAGCCAAATCAAACCCAAAAATAACAGAGTAGATGCTTGCCTCTTTATTGTAAAAAAAAAAAAAAAAAAACCAAAAAAACAACATATAGCATAATATAAAAATTGCATCTATTAAAAATAGCACAGAAAGTAAAAAAAACCCCAACAAAACACACTGGAGATGACGTGTGAAATGGGATCCAGGCCATGCCTGAGCTGCCTCTGCCCCCTGCTGCTAAATCAACACTACAGGTGTCATGTGAGACTGCCAGTCCTTCACACTACTGTATGAAGTTTCTTAGTGAAACAAGTCTTTTCTTTTAATGTTGCAGATTTATAATTTTAATGCAAAACAAAAAGGAAGCTTCAAAGCGATTGTTTTGTTGCCACAGACGTGTCTGTATTCTGTGTATAATGCTTTGGTGCGTGTGCCTTAGACAAAACGGCAGCTGTGTTGACATGCTTTACGCACAAGCTGCAAAACATGGCCATTAAATGGAGGCATAACAAGCCATTGGCTGGCTGTGTGCGTATATGCAGAATATGTGTAGATTTAGCCATTGAAACAGAAATCATGGTGCAAATAAATAAGTGAAATTACATGGCTGTATATAAATTGCATTTTGATTTTGTTATCCAGTATAATTGTAATACTTGTATAATAATTTTTTTATTTGTAAGAGCTTTATGGTACGCAAACAGCTAAGGGAAAAGGAAAATGTCAGGATCAGAACAAGGACTCAAACGCAGACACACACTGAGGTTGAGAATACTGTTCAAAAACGTCTTTACTGAAGTAGTAGGCAGGTACAGGGTCATAGACAGGCACAGGTCAAACACAGGTGGTCACAAGGCAACAATACCAGTAGGGGTAGGCAAGCAGGGCAGTCCAAAGAACCAGCAGGGTCAGGACAAGGGAGACCGAAAAATATTCAGCAGTGCAGAACAGGTAATGGTGGGAAGGAACTAGGTAGCAAGCTAAAACGATCTGGCAAAGACTGAAGGGAGAATTGGTATATATGGGGAAGGCTAAATGAGTGGATGAGCTGGAGCTGTTGCAGCCGGAAGCAGGCAGGGCTGACTGCACACAGGTGCGCAGTGACAGGAATCATGGTGAGGGCAAAAACCAGGACTGGAGGAGAGCTGGTCAGGATGGTAAGCTGATCGTGACAGTAAATAAATATATAAAATAGATAAAAATACAAAAGTGATGATAATAAAATTAAGATAAAATAATGACAAGAGTATGCATATTAAAATAGTAAAATTTTGTTTTTGTGTTGTCAGTTTGTTCATTTCTGGGGAGGCAGTGGGAGTCAGATATTGTAGGCAGTTTTGAAAAGGTGGGTTTTGAGTTTATTTTTGAATGTATGGAGTGAGTCCGAATTTCTGAAGTGTGAAGGGAGGGACTTCCAGAGTGTCAGAGCAGCGATGGCAAAGGTTCTGTCCCCCACGTGCTTGGTCCTGATGATGGGGGTCAGGAGGTTGGCATCAGCTGAGCTGAGGTGGCGGGTTGGAGAATGTTCAGGGTTAGGATTATTGAGACTTTTGTACGTGATGAGGATCTTGAAGTGGATTCTGTGCTGTATTGGGAGCCAGTGAGAGTGTTGAAGGATGGATGTTCTCTGGAGCAGCAGTGGGTGAGCAACTGGGCAGCTGAGTTTTGAACGTACTGTAAGTTTTGGAGGACGGTGGAAGGGATGCCATACAGGATGCTGTTACAGTAATCTAGTCTGGAGTTTATGAATATGTAGATGAGTGTTTCAGCAGCTGAGAAGGAGAGGGTGGGTCGAAGTCAAGCAATGTTACAGAGGTAGAAAAAGGATGTTTTTTGGTGATGTGATTGATTTGAAGCTTAAAGAGAGGGTCGTATCCACTGATGCCAAGGTTTCCGACCAGGGGGAAGCTGTGACTGTGTGACCGTGTGACCATCAATGTTGACTTAGAAGTTCTGGGAGAAGGAGAAGAAGGATTTGGGGCTGATGATGAGGATTTCCAGGTTTTTATTTCTTTGAGGCAGTTCGTGAGGGTGTTTTGCTGGAGATGTAGAGTTGTGTGTCGCCGGTGTAGCAATGAAACTGTAGTCTGTGGTGGCGTATGATGAGACCTAGGGGGAGCATAGAGGATGAAGAGGAGGAGACCAAGGACCGAGCCTTGGGGGACTCCATGGGTGACAGCGGTGGTGGCCGATTTGCAGTTGTTGATGGAGATATAGTGAAACCTGGAAAGGTATGATTTGAGCTATGTGAGCGCTGAACCAGTTATGCCATTGCAGGATTGCAGGTGACTGCTGAGGATGGAGTGGTTGATGGTGTTGAAGGCTGCACTGAGGTCGGGACAAGGAGGATGTTGAGGGAGCTGCAATCAGAGGAGATTAGGAGCCATTGGTGACTTCAAGTAGAGCAGTTTCCGTATTGTGGTGTGTTTGAAAGCCTGATTGGAATGTATCATATAGCTGGTTGGCGTGGAGGTATTGTTTGAGCTGAGTGGAGATGAAATGGGAGGTTTGAGATGGGTCTGAAGTTTTTGGGTCGTCTGAGTCCAGGCCAGGCTTCTTTAGGATGGATGAGATGGCAGCAAGATTGGGAGGAGAGGGTAAAGTGCCAGAGGTGAGGGAGGAGTTTATTATGTCAGTGACGAGTGGGCTAAGAGAAGGGAGACAAGCTTTCACAAGGGTGGAGGAAATGGGGTCCAGGGGGCAGGGGGAGGACTTGATGCCAGTGAGTACTTGAGTGAGGTCACTGAGGTTATGGGGGAGAAGTGAGAGATGGCCTGTTGACGGGGGAGGGACAAGCTTGAGGTCTGGGCACCTCCTTTCTTCTGTAAGTCAGTATGGCCAGTTAGTTCGTACCCGGGGACACAGAGAATCAACAGACTGAAAGCAACACATAGACTAAACCAATTTTCTCCATGATGGTCTCATTGTTCTACTGACAAACTTTTATGGTATCAGAATTAATTGGAGGATGAAATAATCAGATACAAATTCTACACGTAGGGGCTTTAAGAGATCTCTGAGAGTATTCTCAGATTATTTGTGAATACGGCCCCAAGTTTTAGCGCTATTTCCCCGTAGTAGTTCACCTTTTCAGGCCAAATTTGTTGGTCCTTAGTGTCTAATTTTAATTATTTGATATCTACCTCCAGATAGGAAGAGGGCTGTGCAAATGTGTCCCGTGAATCTGTTGAAACCTTATTTTGTCCGTCCTTGTGACATGGTCCATTCCAGAGGTGAAACCAGTGGCTCTGGTTTCTGCTGTAGGAGGCTCAGATTGCTCTTCATCCCAGGTGGCACCAGATGATTTGGAACTGAGAGCCCTTGATGAATGTATCTCGCTGGGTTACCTGAAAAATCCTGAATATCTTACAAATGTTGACACTGCATTAAGTCACCTGCCTGAGTCTAAATGTGTGGAGTTGGTCAATCTTATTAAAGATTTCCCTTCCTTGTTTCCAGATACTCCTTCCCAAACCCATTTCATCGAGCATGATATTGATGTAGGGGATGCAGAGCCCATACGGCAACGGTTTTATCACATCTCACCTGAAGTAACAGATCATTTGGAGTCTGACATCAAGTATATGCTTGAAAATAATATTGCAGTACCTTCTGCCTCCAGTTGGGTTTCTCCATGTCTTTTGGTGAACAAGCCAGACCAAACATTGAGACCTTGTACAGATTTACTTAAGTAAACAAAGTCACCAAGCCAGATTCCTTCCCCTTACCTTGGATGGAGGATTGTGTAGATCGCGAAGCAAGTTCAACAAAGTCAGGGTATCTTTGAGTTAGCCGGCCTCACTAAACCTGACATTGGCGATCCAGATAACCGGTCCTACGTAGATGGTTATTAACTGGCTCCATCAGCCTAACCTTACCCAAGTTGTTTTACTTGCCTAACAATAACCGTAACAACCACCAGGCTTAAAACAAAAACAAAAATGCAATGAAATATATTTTTATGAGTTTCATCGCGTTTCTCTGTTCCCCCGTCATCCCGACGGGTGCCCGGCCTTCTTCGGACCACAAGGCATTCTGGGGATGGCCGCCCAGCACGAGTCTCATCGAGTCTCTCCCGATAGCCGTGTAGCATAATGGTGATCTACCCTTAAAAGTGAACCACCTACTTGAGACCGAAAAGCCAAGGTTAAACCCAAAGTTAGCTCGCTAACCCATTAATCTCGCTTTGTGAGACGGGCCTCAGTGGGCAGTGCAAAGTTTGTCAGCAAATTTGACCTCCTAAAAGGATATTGGCAAGTCCCTTTAACTCCCAGAGCACAAGAAATTGCTGCCTTGGGCGCTCGGGTGGTGTAGCGGTCTATTCCCTCGCCTCCAACACAGGAGCCCCGGGTTTGCGCCCCGTGTTACCTCCGGCTTGGTCGAGCGTCGCTACAGACACAATTGGCCGTGTCTGCGGGTGGGAAGCCGGATAAGGGTTTGTGTCCTGGTCGCTGCAATAGC